>JAESVK010000314.1:190948-224757 GCA_017140935.1 Hamamelis virginiana | reverse complement strand
TATATATATATATATATATATATATATATATATATATATATATATATTATCGCACATTATAATTGGAATATTAATTAATGTGGTTACTTGGTGAGGGGATGCTTGATTTGGTTTTTAAACCCCAAGTCGGTTGCCTCATTACTCTATAGAAGCGCAGAATGCCAAAATATATGAAAATGAAAGATTTTTATATAAGGGCAAAATTGAAATTTTTTCTTATTTAGATTAGTGTGGAGTTTGGTAGGCGAATGGTCGAGTGCGAATATCATTGGCCGCCTTCTTCTTTATTTTTTAGAAATTTGATTTTTGTTTTATATATATTGTAGATATAATTTTTTCATTGATATGAAAATTATTTTTTATACTTTTGCTTCAGCTTGTTTATAGAGTACTTTGAACTTTTATTTTTTTAAAGTTTAGATGAATCTTGATTTGTTTCAAAAATTAGGATACTTAATATTTGGTTTGTACTTGATGCTTAGATGCTTGCTAGTGGATTTGCCTTGTATTTCAGTAATTAAGTTAAAACATTGTCCATCATCTTTTTCTTTTTTTTTCGAGTTGTGAACTTGATATGTTTGCTATTTCTCTCTTTTCCTCTTTTTTTTTTTTTATTTTTTTTTTTTGAGTTGTGAATATGTTTGCTACGACTAATTTATTCCTCTTTTGTCCTTCATTTTTGCCTGCAATTTTATTGTACGAAATTATATATATATATATATTGGTGAAATGGGGCTTGAAACGCCATAATTGAGTTATCATATTAGGCCTCCAAATAGGTTGGTTGGCAAACATGATATATATAAGAGGAGTATTTAATCCAATGGTCGATTTTTAAAAATTTATTTACAATTGGCCCTATAAAAATCACGTGATGCAAAAATATATCACATGTACCCGATAACAAAAGTTTGATTAACCGTGTGTGTATATATATATCACAAGTATCTTAGAATTCAAAAATTTTCCAATTCAGCATAGCTCCCATTTTGGTGTAAACAAAAAAATAAAAATAAAAACTCCCATTTGGAAATCCCGTCTAAACACATGAGTGGATCCCACCTATATGGATCCCACTTGTGTATGTCCACAAAGGATAAGGACCCATCCATGTGTATAGACAAATACAAAATAGGATTTCTAAACAAGAAGTTTGGTGCCTGTCTACTTCGTGAAAATTTTTGCAATTTTTATTTTTATTTTCAATAAAAACAGAAAATAGCCTAAAAAAATGCATTTACTTGTAAAAAATAAAAATTATTTCCAAGAAAATGAATTCAGTTTTTAAGAAAATGTGAAAACATCTTAAAAACGTTTTTTGTATTTTCACGAAAAATAAAAATAATGATTATATCGTGGCAATGCTTATAAACCTAGAAAAAAAAAAATGTAGACCAACAGTAAAACCAAAAAAATAAAAAGAGTAAAACATATAAAGATAATATATACTTTTAGTAAATGCATTTATACTATTTTTAGATTTTGAAAACAGTTTTAATTTTTGCAAAGTAAACACATATTCTAAATTTTGAAAACTGAAAATGAAAACTGTTTTTAAAAAAATTTTACGAAGTAAACAGGGCCTTGGATTTTTCCTTTTTAATTTTCTCGGCTGTTCTTTCTTGAGTTATTTGAGGAATTAAAGTCCATCTAATTAGAGAGAGAGAGAGAGAGAGAGAGAGAGAGAGAGAGAAATTTCTCTTAGCATATATATACAAAAAAACAATCTAGATTTAAACTTTAGTACTTGAAAATTGTGATTTGTGAATTTTGATTTCTTATTTTCATTGAAAATCTGTAACTTAATGGGTCCAATTAATTGATTAATTTAAACATGAAACATGCGACAGCAGATTTGTATCACATGCCAAAAGCATGGTCTTTGTTGGGCATTGTTATTGTGATTGACCAACCTTACTACAAAATCATGCGTGAAGCAAGATGTTCCGTATGAGAATTACTTAATCCCGTGAAGGCTTAGTTTTAAAGATCAAGCAAGCACCCTAACATTTGCCAAGTATCGTAAGATGAAAAATGAAAACACTAAATACTCAATATTTGTTAGCTTTTAAAAACAATTATGACTATATATATATTTGAGATGTTGGAGGATATTAAAATTTATATTATTTTATTCAACATGTGGGTGCATACATATTGAAGGAATTTAACTAGGATTATTTATCATTTTGCAAAAAACAAAACAAAACAAAAAACTAGGGTTTTTTATTATCTTTCTGGTTTTTGACATTCCGGTTTGCTTTCTTCAAAACCATCGATGGAGGTCAATGGAAATTCCAGATGATTTGCAAAGCGTTTCGTCAAATTTGGAAAATGATTAGAATGCAAGAGATCCGCTTGGAATTACAACTCACGTCGAAGGTAGAATTCTCGGCTGGATACGCCAAACCGATGGTTTTGGAAACCATCACAAAATCTCCAAATTTGAAATCCACTTGCAATTACAACCAACGCCGGAGGCTTACTTCTCGGGTGAATACGTGTTATATAGTAAATTAAATGGATTGGAATTATATCTTTATTTGGCCATTAGAATTAATGCAATTATAGGACATTGCTAAATAATGTCAGCAGTGCAACAGTGAGATGGATAATAGACAACTTTGTGATGGGCAACTTGAATAAATATCAGCAGCAACTTAGTGTAATTGCGGATTGCGGACCTATAATAATTATGGATATTTTTGTAATTACACGTTTTGTTATTATTTAATGTATGCAAATATTTATTGACACGTGTTGTAACAGAAAAGATAATTGAATTGAAATTCTGTTAGAGAATTTCGGTCTATAAATAGAGTGGATGTAAATGTAAAAAGGATCGGATATTCATTTTCTTAGAAGATTCTAAGAGAGATCAATCAATAGAGAGAAAAAGAGAATTGTCAGAGAAAGTTGTAAGACGTTCTTAGTAAGTTCTGTGGAAAAGCTGTAATCTGTTTTCAACAAGATTTGTAAGTGTAATCTCTCATCATTTATCAATAAAAATTCATTTCTTATCGCTTGCAATTCGAATGAAATCCGTCTGAAGCATCAACCAATGATAGATGTATATCGTTAAGATATATATTTGTCATTGGAAAATATAATCGGTTCTCTAATTGATGATATATTATAAATAAGAAAAATTACTTCCATGGAAATGGAAATAGTTGTGACATGACTATTTCCTTTGCTCATTCCATGGATTGATAGCGAGAGGTGACAAAAATGGCGCTGTGGCCAGGACCGTTCGTCTCGATGTTTTAGATTGATCTTATATGTTCTTTAGTTTTATTTTTGTAATCAATTTTATAATATGCTTATTTTTGGATTCTGTTTTCTTTTATTCTGTTTATTTTCTATGATCTAAATAGTACTTGCTTTCCACATTATTTTCTTTTTCTTTTTCTTTCTCTTTTCTTTTTAATTCGCATTTTATTTTTTGTTTTGTTATATTTTCTTCATATTTTCCTACTCATTTCATTATAATTGATTCTGTTTTGGTTGAATGAAATGGATTGGAATTATGTATATATTTTCATTAAATTATAAGCAAAATATTAGGTCAATAATGGTGGAACATATTGTTTCTAAAGCTTGCTCCGTAATTCAAAATTCTAAACGAATGTGGAATAATTTTATTTTACTTCACTATCTCGAGGAATTTTTAGATTGGCATTCCAAGATGTCAGATCAAACTACTACTCCTGCTATGGTTCATCTTTCTGAAGTAGACCTTGAAACTCGAATGTGAGCAATGATGGAGGCATTCATGGCCTCTAAAACTGATTCTCATCACGACACAATGGATAAAGGAAAAAGTTCTTCTGCGGCTGCTCAAATTTATGATATTGAGAATTATCTAAGAGAGGAAAATGACCATTACAGAGCTCAGTTACAAGATATGACAGAAAAAATTTTAGAATTAGAATTGAAACTGCAAAAAACCACTTCCTCTTCGATTCATTCTACTCCTCTTATTCATACTACCACTGAACATACTCCTTCTACTTTTATACCCATTTCTACACCTCATCAACCCCAACCATCTATGATGATTGCTCTTGTAATTTCTACTCTTTATTCCATTGATCAAATGGAATCGGTAGTTAGATCAATCATGCTTCAGTCTGATCCTAATAAGTCTACCATTGGTTATAAAAGAGTTCTGGCTGATGACATTATTCATTACCGTTATCCTAAGGGGTTTACTGCCCCCGTATTCACTCAGTTTGATAGGTTGTCAGATCCAAAAGAACATGTATCTAAATTCGAAATGCAATGTGGAGAATATTCTGCGAATCTTCATCTCCTTTTAAAACTGTTTCCTGGATCTTTAAAAGGACCAACTTTTACTTGGTTTGCAAATTTACCAGCTTCTAGTGTACACGATTGGTTTTCTTTCTCCAATTTGTTTTGTGATAAATTTAAAGATTCTCGTAAGGTGGTGACCATGAAGGATTTGAGAAGGATGCGACAAACTAGAGAGCAGTCATTGGGACAATATTTTGAACAGTTTCGCAATACTTTGCAAAAAATTGTGAAACCAATTCCTTATTCTATTCTCATAGATAGTTTTATCCAGGGTACATTTTGGAAAGCTCAGCGAGATTTATCTATGGGAAACCCTAGGGATAAGGATGATCTAGGGTTAATGGTTAGTCGTCTAGAAAACATCTATGCTATATAAAGATCTCATGAGCAAGTACACCTGACTGAAAAGCAAGAATATGTTTCTCCAGCAGTTAGACCAATACGTAAAAGGAGAACTGATATGAACTTTGATTACACCATGATAGAGCATATATTTCGATTGTTGCTGAAGAACAATTTGATTTCTTTACCTTATTCTATACTAGACAAAAAGCCTGCAGATGCTGATAGATGGTGTGAATACTGCCGTACCCTGTCACATGGTACTAAATTCTGTTTCTGATTGCAAGATTTAATCCATGATAAGGTTGTTGTGGGGGAAATTAAGGCAATGTCTCGTGAAAGAGCCACATCTTCTGTCAATATACTAAGTTTTGCTGATGTAGTAAAAGAGGAGGCTCTTGCTATGAAAACTAGAAGAGCTACAGTTGCGGAAAAAGAAAAGTTAGTTGTTGAAGAAACTTCTATAGATGTTTTGCAACAGACTATCCTTGGTGAATCCTCTCAAACAAAGGTAGACAAGCCTACTTCTTCAGTTATAACCAATCAAATTGCTCAGTTGAGCCAAAATGCTGTAGAAATTTCTAAAAACCATGCCAAAAAAGCCAAGCTATATGATATTGTAGCTCATTTGAAAAAAGTGCCAGCAATTGTTTCAGTATTTGATATCTTGAAGTTTTCCTCGGGTACCAGGGTTGCTCTTTAAATCGCTTTGGCAGAGGCAGTAATTGATTGCGAAGAGGATCACATGTTGTTTACTGAGGAAGCATTACGGATGCACGAAGATAAAGAAGAGGTTCAGTTGGAAGGGATCCAACAGCAATTGCAACAATTGCTTGACACTAAGGCTGATGTTATGAAAGCAGATACTGAATTTTCTGATTATGCTAAACTCATTACTTTTTCTGAAGAGGACTTAATAGGTTGGGCTCAAATGCATAATAAACTGTTATTCTTGCAAGTGTCTGCTGATGGAGTCTTAATCCTTTGAGCTTTAGTAGATATGGATTCATCCATTAATGTACTCCCATCTTAAAGTAATTGGTATATTTCATGACCGTATTCAATGCCAGAACACAACTACAATTCATGGTGTGGGGAAATTAATTCAACGGTCTTTGGGAACGGTCACTCTTCACATTCAAGTTGGTATACTTAAAGACAATTTTCTCTTTAATGTGATAGACAGTGCACTATCTTATCTGTTGTCCCAAGTTATATAACCCTAGAGGGGTGGTGAATAGGGTTTTGGCAAACTTTAAACAAATATTACCAAATAAAATTATGGTCCAATTATTTTCAGCAGAAGCACAAAAATATAAACAATTAATTGGAAATGAGATAGAGAGAGAGAAATCAAACATAATGATTTTAACGTGGTTCGGACTCCACCTACATCCACACCTTAAGCACCAAGTCCAAGGATTCCTCAATCCACTATGGAGTACTCCTTCAAGGTAGAGAAACCTTTACAACCAATCTCACTTCCGGTAGAGATTACACCAATGCTTTCAACGAGACTTTAATCTTACTTCCGATGAAGATTAGGCCAATGCTCTCCACGAGACTTCAATCTTACTTCCGGTGAAGATCAAACCAATGCTACCAAAGCACTTCTCACAAGCTTGATTTTAAACAACAAAATCTAAGCTCTACAAGGGTTACAACCCAACCCTTAGCTCACAAGATATACAATCAAATTTGTTTGTGTACAATGAATGAACTCCTTTAGAGTAGATGAAGTACAATTGAAAGCTTACACTAATATCTCTCAAAGATTAAAACTGATTTGGCTCAAGAGAGTGATGATTCTTTTACTAGATCACACAAGATTGATGTAAATAAGTTGATTTGAGTATATGTGTGTTCTACTATATTGATCTCTTTATACAAGACTCATATAATGAGTATTTATAAGCTCTAAGAAGAATATGGCCGTTATGAGTAAAAATATAGCCGTTTGGGTTTGTCAAAACTTGCCGTTATAAGTTACAGGGCATTCTTAGTCAACTGGACAAAAGAGGTTAGTCGACTAGCTCATTTAAATACTCTTTGAAAAACATTTCGAAGTTGATTAGCCGACTAGACTAAGGGCTTAGTCGACTAGACTACAATTTAGTCCACTTGCTATAATGTTTAGTCGACTTAGATTAAGATTTCTCAAAATCTTGGCTACTGGATCATAGTTAGTCGACTAGACTAAGAGGGTAAGTCGAATAGATATATTCTTAAGCCAATTTTCTGATTTTCTTAAGTCCAAATTAACTTCCAACATGTAAACTAGTTAACTAAGTGTTCAAAGGCATTTTTGACTTAGTTTCAAAACATTTTACAAGATTCCAAGGGTTTAAATGCTAATGCAATATGAGCAAAACATTTTGTCTTTGAGCTATGCAAGGTTAACCAATTGAGATGCTTTATATATAATTCCTAATACAACTTGGCTTCAAAATATCTTCAAGGAATTGACTTCAAGTTGCTATTCAAGATCTTCATGAGCTATTGATTTGAACATTTACACAATTGAGATGCTTGGGATATGTTAATGCGCTTTAATAAGATATGTCTTTGATTCTATAGAGACAAAAGCACTTAACCTCTTGTTAGTGATTAAAGTAATGTTTGTTGATCATCGAAATGTGGTCAACGGAATTGACCTTAGGGCTAACAATCTCCCCCTTTTTTATGATGACAAACCATTACTTTGAAAGCATTTAAATATGAGAGAGCATGAGCTCCCCTCAAATTTGCACAATATGCTATGGTTAATTTATCAACATATACATCAAAGTATTTCTTCCCCTTTGTCATCACAAAAAAAAAAAAAAGAAAAAGAAAAGAAAAAGAAAAGAGAGAACATAAGAGATATAATCACAAACATAGTCACAATTCCATTGGCCTAATCATATCAAGTTCAAGCCGAATTGTGCAAAAACGATTCTCTTGGAGAGGTTTCGTGAAGATGTCCGCCAATTGATGATTCGTGCTTAAAAATTCTAGTTCAACATCTCCCCTTTGCACATGGTCACAAATGAAATGATGCCTAATTTCGATGTATTTTTTGCGGGAGTGTAAGTATGGATTTTTAAAAATATTAATAGCACTAGTGTTATCACAATGAATAGGAATGTGATTAAAGGTGATCTTATAGTCTTCAAGTTGTTGTTTTATGTAAAAAACTTGAGCACAACAACTTCCAGCGGCAATGTATTCCGCTTATGTGGTAGAAAGAGCAACCGAAGTTTGTTTCTTGCTAAACTAAGAGACAAGCGAGTGGCCAAAAAAATGACAAGTGCCACTAGTGCTCTTCTTATTGGTTTTACAACCGGCAAATCAACATCCGAATAGCTTACTAAATTAAATGAGGCATGCTTAGGAAATAATAAGCCTAAATAATGAGTTCCACCAAGATATTTAATATGCTTTTAGCGACTTGCAAGTGGGAATCCATGGGATTAGTTTGAAATCTAGCACATAAGCATATACTAAACATGATATCTAGTCTACTAGCGGTTAAATAAAGAAGATTACCAATCATACCTCAATATACCTTTTGGTCAACTTTCTTACCATTTTCATCAATGTCAAGCTTGGTTGAAGGACTTATTAGAGTGGGACCAGACTTCACACCTTTCATGCCAAATTTCTTTAGCATATCATTCACATACTTTGCTTGATTGATCAAAATGCCTTCTTTGATTTGCTTAATTTGAAGTCCAAGAAAGAAGCAATTCTCCCATCATGCTCATTTCAAATTCTTCTTGCATGAATTTAGCTCATTTCAAACTCTTCTTGCTTGAATTTAGCAAACTCTTGACAAAGAAGATCATTAGTAGCACCAAAAATAATTTCATCAACATAAATTTGAATAATTAGCATATCATTATCTTTAATCTTTATGAAAAGTGTAGTGTTAATTTTGCCTCTAATGAAACCATTAGTGAGTAAAAAGACATTTAACCTTTCATACTATGCTCTTGGTACTTGTTTTAAGCCATAGAGTGTTTTTGAAAGCTTATATAGTGCCCGTTTGGTTCCTGAATCACAAGCCAAAGAAACATCTTTTCTTGGCTTCTGCAGATTTTTGGCCCGTTTGGCAAACGGTGAAGCTGCTTCAAAATTACAAAAAAGTGATTTTGGGAGAATCCGGTCCCAAGGTGATTCACAAGCTGCTTTTGGGAATTTTATTATTGAAATACCCATTTTGCCCTTTAACAATTAACTCCAACAAAATTTATTCCTTCCATGTCCCACCCTTAACTCACTTTTATATTAATATTTATAAACCTTCACACTTACCTTTTATATTAATATTTTAAATTTTAAATAAAATATTATTTATTACTTTATTATTAACTATATTTATATTATATTTATATTATTTATATCATATTTATTTATAATTATAAATAAAATTATTTTTAATTTTATTGCCAAGGGTAATTGTGTCAATTCATAATTAAAAGAAACTTCTTCATATGATATCCAAACAGGCAGTAAAAGCACTTCTAGTGCCAAAAACACTTTAAAATAGAGTATCCAAACACAACTGACTTCTGATTTTGCTTCTCTAGATTCTGCTTCTCTTTTACTTCTGCTTCTGTTTCCAAATGGGCCCACACATGGTTAGGAAAAGTGTTACTTTCAAAATTGGGAGGTTGTTTAACATAAACTTCCTCCGAAATATAACCGTTTAGAAAAGCACTTTTCACATCCATTTGATACAATTTGAAATTCTTAAAACTAGCAAAAGAAAGAAGCATGCAAATGGCTTTAAGTCTAGCAACCGGTGCATATGTTTCATCATAATCAATACATTCTTATTGATTATAGCCTCGAGCAACAAGTCTTGCCTTATTCCTAATTACATTTCCATCTTTATCCTTTTTGTTTCTAAAAACTTATTTAGTACCAATGATGGAATGATCATTAGGCTTAGACACTAGTTCCCAAACTTGATTTATTTCAAATTGATTTAGTTCTTTTTGTATGGCCATAATCTAATTATCATCATTTTCGGCTTCACTAAAAAGTTTAGGTTCAATTTGAGAGACAAATGCAATGTTGCCACACTCATTTCTAAGATTAGAATGAGTACTTACCCTTTGTGAGGGATTACTAATGACTTGTTCAATTGGATGATTTCTCACAAATTTTCACACTTTGGGTAGTTTATGAGTCTCTTCTTGTTGAATGTCATCTTCCGTGGGTAAGGTCTCCTTTGAAGTATCCTTTGGTTCATTTTTAGATGTGTCAATTGTGTTGGGATCATTGACTTCTTCCGTTTGAGGGATAGGTAATCTGAATTTGAGCCTATTTATGATATATCTATGGTATAATTTTTCCATCCATTATTGGTGTTTAAATCTTGGCTCTTTGTACTAAATTTAGGGGGAGCTTATGTTCCTTAACTTAATATATTTTCCCTCTAAATTGGTATCTATCTCTATTGCTTATATTGGCATCTTTTTGTTAATGCCAAAGGGGGAGAAGATATATGCATATGTGATCATATATATTTCAACATGCTTAATGTGTGAGATTGTAAGCCTTTCTTATGCATGCCCAAAAGGGGAGGAATTTGCACACACACACACACACACACGCGCGCGCGCGCGCGCGCACACACACACACACACACACATATATATATATATATATAATACGAGTATGAATATGCATAATATTGGTAAAATATGCATAATAAAATGAATAATGCTTAAATGGGATATGCATATGTTTTGGAATATGCATATACTTAAAAGTTTATATTGAGCCCTTTGCATCATATTTGGATTTGTTACCTAAAATATGCACATGCTTCAAATGGAAATATTTGGTATCTTTTGATATATTTATAAACATGCATATTGTTAGGGGGAGCTACAAATCCTTATTAATTCATTTTATATGCACATCTTACTCAATGTTTAAATGGGAAGATTGTTAGCCTTATGGCTTCAATCCAAATTGATAAAAAGTTTTATCCTCATTTGTTGAATGATTTTGATGATAACAAACATTGTACTATGGATATGTTACAGTGTACTATGGATGATATATATTGTGCTAAACATTTTGTTGAATGTCTTGACATTATCTAATGGATATATTGTTGAATGAGTTAATGATAACAAACTTATCCTGAGATTCTTATGCATGCAATATAGTCTATATATTTGTAAGAACATGGTTCAATTCATAATAAGATTCAACAATCATGAAGCTCAAGCACTTAGCAAATCTTATGTGAATATATTGCATATTCACTAAATACAATGAAGCGAGCCTCTCCATAATGAAAGTTCAAAGATGAAGCCAAGCACAAGAATTGAAGATTCAAATCATGAAGACTTTGTGTTTATTCTTGTGTGTGAGTGCTTAGGATTTAAATTGTATAAATCTCCTATATAGGTTGAAATTTATTGGCTCAAAAGACCTTGACCTTAAAAACCCTAGCTTGAACCTATTTGGAAAATATATTTTGGTCAAAACTAAGTTAAAATCATAGTGGGTTGTTTTGAACTCAATAAACTAGCTAGGTTTTATGAAAATTGGTTTTCTACCTTGCCTAGTCGACTAATCATCTTAGTCTAGTCGCTAAAGTAGTGGCAGTAAGCAAGTTTTCACAAAAATGTAAAAGTAGTCGACTAACCCCCTATCTAGTCGACTAATCGTGCCCAGATTTTGAAATGTTAAGTTTTCTACTGTACTAGTCGACTGACATGGGAATTGTTAGTCGACTAGGAATAATTAAAATTTGTTTTTCAAAAATTTTCTCCTCCAAAACCTTTTTCAAGTATTCAAATGATGTTTGAACAAATATGCAACATTAATGATCATTAAAGACATCATATTTAAATAACAATATAAGCACATAAGTTTCAATTCATATACAAATGCAAATACAAATGAATACCAAAAATATTTAACTAGAATTTATATGATCATGATATATAATAGAATATAGACAAGAATTAAAAGAAATCCTTACAAATTACCAACCAATGTTGGTCTCCTCACCACCATTCTTTAATGGTGGGTGCTTCCAAGAGAGAGCTTGATAAGCCATAATCATAGAATTGATCCTCGTTGTCATGGAGGGTTGATGCACATGGATTCTCCTCTTCATCAATAGAGTATTCTGATTCAATTAGCTCGAGTGCATTTCCACTAATGAGTAAAGGGCAATTCTTTCTCTTGTGACCTTTTTCATGATAACGTTTACATGTAGGGAATTTTATCACGCTTGGTTCATCCATTGATTGATCATTGAATTTTGGGGTGAGCTCTTCATCATGATTGTCGTTTGAGGAAATAAAAGCATGATTAGGCAATTGATGCTTGGTCTCATCTTCAATATCATGTCTTCTCAAGAATGGCTCGTTATGCATGATGGAAGTAATGAGCTCATCCATGCTTAGAATTGAGAGATCTTTTGCTTCTAGAATGGCGCTGACTTTTGTCTCTCATTCTCTTGAAAGAGACCTAAGAAATTTGCTCATAAGTTCATCATTAGTATGAGTCTTTCCAAAAAATTTCAAATGATTTATGAGATATGTAAAGCGTAAATACATTTGAGAAATAGACTCATCTTGATTCATTTTGAACATTTCAAAATCATGAACGAGTGATTTAATTTTGGACTTTTTGACTTGAGAATTTCCTCCATGGATCATCTCAAGTTTATCCCAGATTTCCTTAGATGTTTCACAATTTGAAATATTCATATATTCACTTTCACAAAGAGAGTGATATAAGGCTTGTTTGGTCAAGCATTCCATTTGAAGATTTTGTGGTCTATTTCAGTCCACTCGTTTTTATGCTTAGTAGGAAGTTTGGTGTGACCAATAACAATGAGCCACATCTTAAAATTTTGAACTTGAAGAAAAATACTCATCCTATTTTTCCAAATCATATAATTTTTACCATAAAAAATAGGAGGTCGGTTAATGGGATGACCTTGATCAAAGGTTGATCCGACAATGTTTGCCAGGATCTTTAGCTCAAGAAAACAATGTAATATTAAGCACTTGCTCTGATACCAATTGTTGTCCCAAGTTATATAACCTTAGAGGGGGGTGAATACGGTTTTGGCAAACTTTAAACAAATATTACCAAATAAAATTATGGTCCAATTAATTTCAGTAGAAGTACAAATATATAAACAATTAATTGGATATGAGATAGAGAGAGAGAGAAATCAAACACAATTATTTTAACATGGTTCGGACTCCGCGTACATCCACGCCTTAAGCACCAAGCCCAAGGATTCCTCAATCCACTATGGATTACTCAAGGTGGATAAACCTTTACAACCAATCTCACTTCCGGTAGATATTACACAAATGCTTTCAACGAGACTTCAATCTTACTTCCGGTGAAGATTAGGCCAATGCTCTTCACGAGACTTCAATTTTACTTCCGGCGAAGATCAAACCAGTGCTACCAAAGCACTTCTCACAAGTTTGATTTTGACCAACAAAATCCAAGCACCAAAAGGGTTACAACCCAACCCTTAGCTCACAAGATATACAATCAGATTTGTTTGTGTACAATGAATGAACTCCTTTAGAGTAGATGAAGTACAATTGAAAGCTCACACTAATATCTCTCAAAGATTAAAACTGATTTGGCTTAAGAGAGTGATGATTCTTTTACTAGATCACACAAGATTGATGTAAATAAGTTGATTTGAGTATATATGTGTTCTACTATATTGATCTCTTTATATAAGACTCATACAATAAGTATTTATAAGCGCTAAGAAGAATATGGCCGTTATGAGTAAAAATATAGCCATTTGGGTTTGTCAAAACTAGCCATTATAAGTTGCAAGGCATTCTTAGTCGACTGGCCAAAAGAGGTTAGTCGACTAGACTACAAGTTAGTCCACTAGCTATAATGTTTAGTCGACTAGATTAAGATTTCTCAAAATCTTGGCTACTAGGTCATAGTTAGCCGACTAGACTAAGTGGGTTAGTCGACTAGATATGTTCTTAAGCCAATTTTCTAATTTTCTTAAGTCCAAATCAACTTTTAATATGTAAACTAGTTAACTAAGTGTTCAAAGGCATTTTTGACTTAGTTTCAAAACATTTTGCAAGATTCCAAAGGGTTGTATGCTAATGCAATATGAGCAAAACATTTTGTTTTTGAGCTATGCAAGGTTAACCAATTGAGATGCTTTACATAGAATTCCTAATACAACTTGGCTTCAAAATATCTTTAAGGAAGTGACTTCAAGTTGCTCTTCAAGATCTTCATGAGCTATTGATTTGAATATTTGCATAATTGAGATGCTTGGGATATGTTGATGAGCTCCAACAAGATAAGTCTTTGATTCTATGGAGACAAAAACACTTAACCACTTGTTAGTGATTAAAGTAATGTTTGTTGATCATCAAAATGTGGTCAATGGAATTGACCTTAGGGCTAACATTATCATTTACTTCTGGGACAACCTTGGCTACATTATTATGATGTTGTGCCTTCTTCCTATCATCAATGTGCCAACTTTGGAGACACAATCATTAACATCGCCTAAATACTACAAGAGATCATTTTCAACAGTGGGAATCACATTTTGCTAAAGATTCTTTATTTGTTGATGAAACCATTTTTGCTAAACCCACTCTTAAATCTTCTCTTCAGCTTCCATTATCTACACCAAAATTACA
Organism: Hamamelis virginiana; assembly: GCA_017140935.1. Lineage (NCBI taxonomy): Eukaryota > Viridiplantae > Streptophyta > Magnoliopsida > Saxifragales > Hamamelidaceae > Hamamelis > Hamamelis virginiana. The sequence goes on along the minus strand of JAESVK010000314.1, from coordinate 210,421 downwards.
CGACTAGCGTATTCTCTACCAGATGTGGATTTTGATGAAGAAATTAATGACTATATCCTCAATACAGATTTATATTGCATTTCCAATGAACAATCTACCACCATTTTAAAAGTGTCGAAAGAAATGTTACGGCCACGAATGTTTTGATTGCAAAAGAAATACTGTGTTTTTGTCTCATAATATTTTAATTTTTAGAATGTACGTACTTTCATTTTTCCTTAATGATAACAAAACTTCTCAAGTTTTCTATGGATAATTTGATTGCTTTATTAAATTTTCATTATTTTAGTCTCCCATTTGTGGAGCATTGCTTATTTGAGTTTCTCTATTTTTCATGGATAATTTGATTGCTTTATTAAATCTCCATTATTTGAGTCTCCCATATGCAGAGCATTGCTTATTTGAGTCTCCTTTGCGGAGTATTGCTTATTTGAGTTTCTCTATTTTTCTACGGATAATTTGATTGTTTTATTAGATCTCCATTATTTGATTCTCCCCTTTGCGGAGCATTGCTTATTTGAGTCTCCCATTTGCGGAGCATTGATTATTTCACAATATGTAATCTCACAATTGCAAAGAATTTGTTACCGGAAGAATATCTTGAAATAGTAGTGTTGCATAATTTGCATTGCTCTACAGCTACGACATCTTAATCTGCTTGAGTTTTTCAATATCCTAACTTAGTAGAATAATTACCAAATTATACATATCTAACATTTAACAATTGAATATGCCTAATCACTTAAGGTTAAATGGCCAGAAGAAATGGTGTATATATATATATATATATATATATATATATAATATAGAGTTTTTCTCTTATCAGGTGATGCTGATTTTTGCTTAAAATCAGCAAAGAAGCCTGGCCGTTCGATTGGAGAGGGGAGGCGTTTAATGTTTGATCGTCGACTCACTTAAATGACCCGCTGGAGCTCGACCCGCGTGTTTTGACCCGGCCAAAGACCTAAACCCCAAATCTGTTTGGTTGCCGAGAAACAGTAGGAAAAGAAACGAGCATACAAATATCAAGAGAAGAGATCATCGTCAACAAATATCAACCAGATCTGAGCATACAAATATCAACCCAAGCAACTATAACCTAAGAGTTTCAGTCATCATCAACAAGAACATCGTCAACAAATATCAACTAGATCTGAGCATACAAATATCAACCCAAGCAACTATAACCTAAGAGTTTCAGTCATCATCAACAAGAAGATGACTTCCAATGGGAAAAAATAGTTTCCAACTTCCTCCTTCCTCCTTCCTCCTGAATCCGAGAAATTGGAAAAATAGAGATGGTGGCAAAATAATCAACCCAGAATGGCGATTTGGGGTTGTGCGATTTGGGTTGTTCTTCTCACGGCTGTTCTTCTCCACACCACTGTGTTATTACAAAACCGGAAGGCTAGGCTTGACGCCGGCAGGGGAGTGATGATTTCGGGAGGGAGGAGCTTCACGCCGGCAGGGGAGGGAGGAGCTTCATGCCTACCGGAGAAGATGGGATTGTTGGAATCACGGCACAGCAGATTAGGGAATATCTGTTTGGTAGCTGAGAAATTGTAGGAAAATCTGTAAAATTCAGTTGATCGTGAACAATATTAACACAGGAGATTAGGGAAGGTTAGGGAAGATTAGGGAACAATATCAGATCTGGTGTTTGATGAAGATTAGGGAAGCTTTCACGCGGGTCACGTGGGTCGTTTGGGAAAGCGCGGGTCATTTGAGTGAAATCATCTCAGCCCTCAATTATAATTGAACGGCCAGGCTTCTTTGCTGATTTTAAGCAAAAATCAGCATCACCTGATAAGAGAAAAACTCTATATATATATTTGATCCGGCCTCTATAATCAAATTTAACAATTTATCTACTCTTTGTTCAATACTTCAAGTAGTTGGCATGGTGATATAATTGCTCATCTACCCTTGGTCTTAACACCAAATATTTTATTTGCCATTATAAGCTTTCAAGTTGTGAGCAATATTTACTGAGCAATGTAAATAGCTAGCTAGGTTGACATGTGTGATAAAGTTGTGAGCAATTTGTTCATGTACATATGGAAATTAATTGATAGCTATGTTAATAGCTCGATTGACGTACTCTTTAATTTCAAGGCGTGAGTGATTTTCATATTGTCTACAACCGATATTTGAATTGTCCATTTGGATAGTTTAGGAATGTATAATCTTCAGTACAATATATAGACTTGATCAAGTAGGTAATTTCATTGCAAGAAAAATTTCAATAGCTAATCATCTTATTCTCCGAGTACATATTTAGATGACATTTGGTGTAGTTTTTGGGAAGCTCCAAATGGGCTTCCTAGCCTTAAAAGTCATTTTGAAAAAAAAAAAATATATGTATATATGTTTCATGAATTTTTCAAAATGGACTTTTATGAAAAGTTAGTTACTTGGAAGTCTATTTAGGAGAAGTTAAAAAAGTTTTGTTGTGCATGTGTGCTTTGTATTCTGTGTTGATATGATGTGAGTACGTTATGGACGGGAGATTTGGGGTACGTCAAATGTGTAATTCGTCTTGTGTATAGATATATATACTTCTTGTAAACTACAGATTTGGGGTGTCTAATTCGTGTTGGGAGAGCAAGAGGAGAGTAGAGAGAAATACTTGTAATCCTGGTTTTTCATAGTTTAGTGGAAGGAATCTCTCTACCACCATGAACGTAGGCAATATTACCGAACCACGTAAATCATATCTTGTGTTTGCTTGTGATTACTGCTTCAGTTTTCCTTTCTTTGCTATCGTGGTTTGTAGTTTTTTCTAAAAGTTTGCTTTTGAAAACCTACATTTGTAGGAAGCATAACTTTCATACTTTTTTTTTTTTAATACATAAGGACTTTTAAAATATGAGACATCTTAAAAATCCATCCTAAAAATCATCACTTCTTCAAAATTAAATGACTTTCATTTCAAGGAAGCTACACCAAATGCTACCTTAGACTACAGGCATGTAGGGCCTGAGTCTAACTTGTGTACTTCGAGAACCATGGAAAAATGCTGCCGAAATTTTATTGAAATGGAATAGGTCACTTGAGCTAGTTATGTGCATTTACATCATTATCCGACTCGACTGGCATGTTTTGATTTTTTTTTTTATCAGCAAACGGAAAGATTTTATTAATTAATAGATGAGAAAACAGAAACACAAGACATGTAACCCATGATAGTCTGGTCCAATAAAACTCAAACCAACCTCAAGAACCAAAAAACTCAAGAAACTAGAGCAAGCCAACCAAAAAACCTCAACACCATACCACAACACAAATAGAAAAAACCAATAGAAAACCAAACCAAAAGGTCAAAACCTAGCCTCTCATGACATCAACCAAAAAGAACACAAAATTACTGAAAGGCAAAGCCATAAATCAACTAGGGATGGAGAAATGAGATATGGGAAGTAGAGCAAAATGATCCTGTCTGAAAAAGCAGAGCAAGCCGACCTGTAACATATCTTGCAAGACCTTCAAAACTTTCGATCATGAATAGCACCCATCAAGAAAGCAGAGAAAAATGAGCTACTTAGAATAACTCGACTGGCATGTTATTCTACCCTTTGTCTGCCACATAGAATTTAGACTTGATGTTATTCTTGTGTAAAAGAAAATGAAATTATTTATAGTACTTGTTTCAAATAGCTTGGGAAAATAATCTGGATACCATATTACAGGTTCCATCAAGATTCATGAGATCTTGTGGGAGGGTCAATGAGATCCCATAATACAGTATCCAAGCAATGCTCAATAGCTTGTTTAATTTAGGGTAATTTTTAAATCTTAAGTAGAAAAGAAGGTACGATTTTTAATTAAAATGTAGAGTGAGAACTTACTACTGATTTTGAAAGATGATACTTTATTATGACCCAAGTTCAATAAGCACGCCCTTAATCCGATGTAGTTCCCTAGCAGCATCACAGATATCCATCCGTTCACTTGCTGATTTGTTAGAACATGCAACTCCAACCTTAAGTATCGATACTAAGCACTCATGCAGTTTCTCTCTATTCACTTGGATCCTCATGGTACTGTTGCTGCTGGTTGCTGCTGGTTCTCTTTCTCCTCCCAAGAGAAGTACATGATCAACAATCTCTTCGACTCGGTTCAGCAAAGCCATCTCTACTAATTTATGAAGATTTATGTCATCTTTAAACATGTCATCGGTAGGTCTTTTCCCTGTAAACACTTCCAACAAGAGAATCCCATAACTATACACATCACCGTGGGTTGACGCCTCACTTCCCATGCCATATTCTGCAGTTTACACATCAATCTCATGTTAGAAGTTTGCACTATTGCAATATCTTTGGATTGTTAGGGAATTAGCTAGGGCAACTAGATCAGGTTAGGTTCAATCTCTTACTACCATATGATTTCTATATATAGAAACCAGCTTACAATAAATTGATTTGAAAAAACACTGTGCTTATGCTTTATTTTTTGTACAAGGTTAAGCAAATTTATTTTAAAAATGGACTAACAAAACATTGTTGAAATAAAAATTAATCATACTCATCTTAAGCCAACCAGATATTCAAATTTACCAAGTAGTCCCCATCTTAAAAATAGACTAAAGAAATGGGAAGAAAAAAAAAAAGAGAACTTTTCTTACCTGGAGCAGCATACCCTATGGTTCCATTTATTCCAAGTGAGCTGGTTTGATTTTGAGAAGTTTCGTTGTCGGGTTGTTCGAGGAACCTTGCTAAACCAAAATCACCCACACGAGCAGTCATGTCGCCATCAAGAAGAATGTTGCTTGGCTTCAGATCACAATGTATGATTGGTGTTTGGCAATGATTATGAAGATAAACCAAAGCAGAAGCCACATCGATTGCTATATTCAATCTCTGATGAAGGTTTAAAGTACACCTTGGTCTCTCATAGCCATCACTTCGTTGTGTGATTGGATATAACCAAGTCTCGAGACTCCCATTAGGCATGAATTCATAAATGAGGGCTTTGAAATCATTTCGAAGAAAATCGATGCTGGAGCAAGCCGTAATGATCTTCACAAGGTTTCGGTGTCGAATGTTTCTCAGAGCTTCACATTCAGCCAGGAAACTCTTGGAAGCTCCTCTCGTTTGCAAGTTGAAGACCTTCACCGCAACGGCTGTGTGATCTGGTTCAAGAATTCCTTTATACACTGAGCCAAAACTACCTCTACCAATCAAGTTAGCTAAAGAGAACCCATTTGTTGCTTTGAGTAGCTTTTCATAAGATATTTTCATAAGTTCATTCCTCCACGAAAATGCTGAAGAAGATTGCTTTCTTTTCTTTTTAAGCCAAGAAAGGATTAGAAAAGATGACATCAAGATCAGTCCAAGAAGACCACAAATTATAGGAATTATCAACTTGAGTTTAGGAGAAATTTTTTCCTTTCTTGGCCCTCTTGTAGAGCATGTTGGCAAATGTAATTCAGGAATACCCCCACAAAGCTTTTTATTTCCAGCAATTGAAGCAGTACTTGCATTGCTGAAAACTCCTTCAATTGGTACCTCACCCTCAAGATCATTGAATGATAGGTTTAAATTTAGTAGAAAGTGAAATGTACTAAAATATTTTGGAATCTGTCCAAACAAGTTATTGTGTGAAAGATCTAATTCGTCAATACCTTTTAGAGTACTCAAAGACTTTGGAATGGCTCCTCTAAAGAAATTATTTCCCATGTAAAGGTGTGTCAAGCTTGTACAACTACCTAGAGTGCTAGGAATTTCACCACTTAACTTGTTATGGGAAACATCCAATTCAGCAAGATTTTTCAACTTACCCACTTCCAAAGGTAGTGGGCCAGTTAGACTGTTGTGAGACAGGTACAGACTTATGGATAAAGATGAAAGGCCGATAACTTCTGATGGTATAGTACCATTTAGATCATTGTCATAAAGAAGCAACAATAACAAATTCTGACAATTTCCAAGACGTGAAGGTATGCTTCCCTGAAAATTGTTTTCATACAACCCGAGCTTGATCAATAATGTCAAATTTCCAATAGAAGGAGGAATTTCTCCTGACAAGTTATTTTCACCAAAATCCACTTCTTGTAGCTTATGAAGTTTACCAATAGTGGTGGGGAGAGTCCCCATGAATTGATTGTTGGCCATAGCTAAGAAATTCAAGTTTATGAGGTTTCCAATACCTGTTGGAATGTTTCCAGATAACTGATTTTCCTGCATCGTTAAAAACTGAAGTTGGTTTGAGAGGTTGGCTATTGAGTTGGGCAAGACCCCTCTAAAATTGTTGCCTTGTATTTCCAATATTTTCAAATTGCTACAATTGGTCAAAGAGGAGATGAAGCTCAAGTCATCAGCTGCTCCACTTCCCAGATCATTACTGTATATAACTAGCCATGAAAGTCTCTTTAGATTTCCAAAATTAACAGGCACCCCTCCAGAAAATTTGTTTTTTGAGAGGTCAATCATTTGGAGGTTTGAAGCATTTGATAACGTAAACGGAATGGATCCACTAAACTGGTTGTTCCAAAAAAAGAGGGATTGAATATTAGGGAGAGTGAGGCCTATATTATGGGGAATACTACCTTCAAGACGATTTTGGGCCACAGATAAAACTGTAAGGGATGAAAGATTATATATAGATGGAGGGATCAAACCTGATAATTTATTGTCAAAGAGATCAAGGTTGATTAAGCTTTTAAGTTGGCCTAGGGACTCTGGAATTGCTCCCTCCACGCTATTGGAAAAGACCTGAAGTACTTCAAGAGACGAAAGGTTCCCAAGAGAAGGTGGTATTTTCCCTTCCAATTTGTTTGAGTGAACAGAAAGTCGCACCAGCTTTGATAAGGAGCCAAATTCCTTGGGAAGTTGTGCTACAAGCTTGTTTTCACTCAAATCAATGAATTTCAAGTTAGAACAAAGAGATAATTCAGCAGGTATTTGTCCTTGAAACGAGTTGTTTTTGAGGGATAAGGCTTTAAGTCTAAACAAGTGACCAATCCCGCGAGGGATTTCTCCTTGGAAACTGTTGTTGGAGAGATCGATGAGTTGAAGGAAACTGAGGTTCCCTATTGAAGGGGATATGGTACCTGCCAAATTTTGCGAATTTAAGTTCAAGGCAGTGACTCTTTGATGATGCCTATGGCTGCAGTTGACACCTTCCCACTGGCAGAAATGGAGAGATTCATTCCATGAGCTTGTGACCTCCATTGGATCATGAGTTATGGCAGCCTTGATGGAAAGCAAGGCAAGCCGATCTGTTACATTATCTGCACCAAAAGATGGAGTCGTGCATAATATAAGAATAGCATAGGAAAGGAATGGTGCATATGCCCTCTTGTTCATGGGGGAAGGCATAGTAGTAAACAACTGCCTTCTGTATTGACACCATGGTTGAAGATTCATAGGTGCAAAAATGTTGGGAACCAATTTATATAAATATTATTATTGGTGGCCGGTCATTATGGACTGATAGAAGTTAATTATATAATGCTGTGGACTTGACCCACAAGATATTTTAAGATGCATGTGATTGTCACATCCTAAATTCATCGTCACAATATTTTATTAACTAATTTAAGTAATTGTTGATGATATGTTATTAGTCTATAACTCGAATCTCAACTATTAAGAGAGATGACTACCGACAGGTAAATCAATACCAAACATTAATATTAGGAGGTTTAGGAGTAAGGGTAAATAAATTTCCATTGTTTAGTAAAAGAAATATTAATTCATTGAACACAAATATCTGCATTCATATCTTTGGGTCTCTTATCTGCCATTTGGGCCTGCATTAGCATGTTATAGAATTTGAATCCATATACTTCACTTCCACTCGTACTAAATATTGGCCTTGTTTCATGGTTTGATCATTCTACACAATTTGATTTTGATGTAATTTTGTAGACTATTTGTAAAAAAAAAATAAAAAAAAAAACATTAGCTAGCCTAAATCATATATATGACTAAATTCATTCAAGTGAAATATTTTTTTTTCCTTTCTGTAACAAGGCCTACACGGTGGAGGGTAGGCTAGCGTCTCATGTATCAACCAGTTTTGTCCACAAAAAGGGACCCACAAATTAAGATTGAACTTATCAACTAATTTCCAATGACTGAATTCACCAAACTAGCTAGAGAGAGAGACCCGTAGACCTGAAGGCAAGTCTACCAAAAAATCCAAGAGAGAGAGAAGACTGACGCCAAAAGTTGGAGACTGGACTCCAAGTCTCCCATGATCCAGAGAGATCCAGAGAGGGGCCAAGTCTGCCAAAAAATTCAAAAAGAGAGGAGACTAGACTAGATTGAAGGCAAGATCGATTTGAGAGTCTAAGTTTGTTATATTTTGAGCTTAAGTAAGCTATTTTAGTTTAATTTATATATGAATCCGACAAGCTCTTTTAAGTGGGCCCATATTAAAATACATTCATCTCATGAATGAGATTAATGTGTTGTATTAATAAGCTCAAAATATTGATGTTTTGAATGAGAAATTATAGTTGATAATCACCTACTTGAAAATGGTTGAAGATGGTAATCATCATTGTCCCACATTAGAAAAATAGTGAAAAGCTAGTGTGTTGATATACTCTTACCTTGGACCTATGGGTTGAACCCCAAGGGGTATCAAAGTTTTGTAAGGGGAGAGGACCTACCCAAACTTGGGCTTGATCCAAACCACACGCGCAAGCTCGCCCGCACCAGGCCGGGTCGAGCGGGGTGGGGTCATCTAAACCGACGCATTATCTTTTTGGGCCAAGTCTGATTACCATGTGAAGAGTCATGTTGTGTCTGGTGCCTTTCTGCACTTCATGAAAAGGCACCAGTGAGTCTACAAATAGGACACGATCATAAGCCATTTCATTCATTCGTTTCATAGCAGTTATGCATACTGTCATTGATAGAGAGATAGCATTTCTGGTTCGCCGAGTCTGCAGATTGTAGTGCTTCCTTTGCAGACGTGATCAGTGTATTCTGGGAGGCAGACGTCCATCAGACTCTAAGCACCAAGTGGAGGGGCGAAATCTGTCTTAAGGACAAAGTGTCAAACACTTGTCTTGATCAATTTCTACTTCAATCAATTTCTGCTGCGAGTTTACTTCAATTTTCTTGACGACTTGTAAGTCATTTATTTAAGTGCAATTATTGTATATATATACTTTGTGTTAGTCTTCTTCATCTTTTAGGTATATAATTCTGTAATTTACAGAGTTAAAATACATTCTGTTTTTGTTCTTTTAATTTGATTGTTTTGTTATTTAACACAATATTATCAAATTCTAGATAATCCAAATTCCAAGTTCAAATTTTCCAACAATCTAAAGATAGATTTTCTTCTTTTATTTAGAATTTGGATTAATATTGTGTTTTTAAACAAAGTGTTTGTTTTAAAAATTCATTATTTATTTTCTGGAAATACAGTAATGACAAATGAAAGTGGCAACACTGTGAATGTACCTCCTGTTGTGGCACCAACCCCTAATCCTGTTCCTGCACATTGAGAGATCTGAAAAATTCAATGGTACTGAGTTTAAGAGATGGCAACAGAAAATGTTGTTTTATCTTACAACTTTGAATTTGGCAAGGTTTCTTTATGAAGACGCGCCTGTTCTCAAAGAGGGTGAGACTGATAATCTTACTATTGCTGTGTTAGAGGTGTGGAACACTCCGATTTTTTGTGCAAGAACTACATCCTCAATGCGTTGGACAACATATATATTATACAATGTGTATAGTCCAATAAAGACTGCAAAGGAACTTTGGGACTCCTTGGACAAAAAGTACAAAACGGAAGATGCTGGGCTGAAGGCAGATTCCTTGATTTTGTAATGGTAGACTCCAAAACTGTGATAAGCCAAGTACAAGAGCTTCAAGTGATTCTACATGAAATTCATGCCAAATGTATGTCTTTAAGTGAATCTTTTCAAGTTGCTGCTTTAATTGAAAAATTGCCTCCATCTTGGAAATAATTCAAAAACTACTTGAAGCACAAGCGCAAGGAGATGTCTCTCGAGGACTTGATTGTGAGATTAAGGATTGAAAAAGACAATCGAAATTCTGAAAAGAAAAATGGAAAAAATCCTATGGAGTCAAAAGCTAATATAGTGGAGCAAACGCCAAAGAACAATAACAATAAAAAGCGGAAATTCTCTGGCCAAAGCTCTCAAGGGTCCAAAGGTGGTAGTCCAAAGAGGTTCAAAGGAAAGTGTTTTGTTTGTGATAAGCCTGGACATCGTACAAATGATTGTCCTTATAGAAAGAACCATGGAACCAACAGAAATGCTTAAGCTAATGAAGTGGAGACTCTTTCAGATACAATAGGTGACATGAACCTAGCTGCTGTGGTATCTGAAGTAAATCTGATGCATAATCTGAAAAAATGGTGGATGGATACTGGAGCTACTCCCCACATATGCTCAGACAAATGAATGTTTTCTACTTATCAATCAATGGATAATGGAGAACAACTTTATATGGGCAACTCCTCTTCTTCTAACATTGCTGGTCATGAAAAAGTCATTTTAAAGTTAATTGTGCTGCATTTGCCAGATATTCGCAAGAATCTTGTGTCTAGATCTTTGTTGAGCAAGAATGGTTTCAACTTGGTCTTTAAGTCTAATAAGTTTATACTTATCAAGAATGGGGTGTATGTGGGAAAAGGGTATATGTGTAATGGGTTATTTAAGATGAATATTGTTCCTATTATTCTCCTAAGATTAATAAAATTATATCTTCTGCATATATTGCTGAGTCTTCTAATATATGGCATTGTAGACTAGGACATGTTAATTATGATACTTTATGTAGATTAGTTAACATGGATTACTTGCCTATGTTTACTATTAATTTAATCATAAATGTGAAACTTGTGTGGAAGCAAAATTAACAAGGACTTCTTTTAATTCAATTGAAAGAAATACGTGTGTTTGGTAGCTAAGTTGATTAGTGGCAAGGTCCATAGAGCCTTTGGGTTCATGTTTGGTTCTTAAGGCCCAAAAGGTCCTTTTCAGCAGTGTTATTAAACCCGGACCGGATCGGCCTGTTCAACCGGTTGGACCGGGAACCGGTCCCCTCTCCGGCTGGTTCAACCCACAAAAACCCGTTTTTCAAATAACCCGTTCAACCCGGTGGTTCAACCGGTCAAACCGGTCAACTCGGTTTTTTTTTTTAAAAAAAATTTTTAAGGTGCTAAAATGACTAAAATAGTCCCAATATTTGTAATGACTGCACATAAATTCAAATATATGAATTGATTGTACAAAAATTTTTAAAAAAATTATATTTTGAATCATTTATAGCTTTTATTCTAATAAATAATTAAATAAATAATATATTTATGATGTCACGGTTCAACCCGGTGGTTCAATCGGTTGAACCGGTTGACCCTTAATCCGGTAACTTTTTCGGTTCGATGAACGGTCCGATTTTTAAAATAGACCGGGAACGATCAAGATTCGATATTTTTATCAAACCAAAGCCTTCAAAAGCTTTGAAACACTTTCTTAAAACAATTTTAAAACTTGTTTCGAGAAGTAGAAAGGATTTCGAGAGCAATTGGTTAGCAGATTTCAAAACCCTAATTAGGTTTAACAAGCCCAAAACAGCTAATAGGTCGACTTTCTCCTAAAAAACTTTGACTGAGGTCAATGCATTTTTACTTCAAGCACTTCTTAAAACATGGAGAATCGAATCACGATCGTTTTGGCGCTTGAATGGTCGAATTTGGACTTGAAATGGTCCCGATCGAAAAGCAGAAAACAGCCGAGACGGGTCAAGAGAGGCCCAAAAATGGGTTAAAATTGGACTGAGGCTCGATGGCCAACCCTCTAGGGACGGCCAGCCACCCCTGGTGGATGGCCAACCATCTTAGGGTGGACGGTTACCCGAGTCATTTGCCTAATTTTGCCCATTTTCGAGTTTTGAAGAGTTTTATCAACTTGGGACTCTTCCAAACCCTATTTGGAGGGTTTAACTCAGCCTTGGGACTTGGGAAGACTGATTTTGGACCCTTGGATGACTCCTTAGGGTTTTAATGAGAGCCATTGATCAAAATTAAAGCCTCTCTATAAATATAAGGCTATAGAATTAGTTTGGGGAGGCTAAATTTTGGAGAGTAGAGACTTTGGCACTTGTACCAGCCCCCTAGAACCATAGCTACGTTTTTGGAGGCCATTGAAGCTTAGAGAAGGGAGCTAGGAACAAGGAAAAAGAAGGAAAAAAGGTAAACTCAATCCACCATTGTGTTTATTTTGATGAGTTTCATAACAAAGTTAAAATCTGCATATTTTTTCGTCTTTTTTTTTTTCTTCTCTTTCATTCTTCTTCCATGTCTATGCTATGCTAGGAATGGATGCTTAGGTTGAGTATTCATAGGTTAGGAGTAAATGATTAATTGTTTATTGCATATAGGTTTCAATTTATTAGTATGTAAATTTCAGCATTTGTGAGTTTTGCATGGTTAACTTTATAAAGTGTGAGTTTGTTTATATGTTTTGAGCATGCTAGTTATTATGGCTTAATAGAAATATGTTTAGGATTATTTTTATGTTTAGAATGCATGTTAGAAGTTAACTTAATGTGTGTTATTTTTTGTTTTAGGTTAGTAATGCATATTGTTAGGAAGGTTTGAGTCTTTTGTTTCAATAATCATTGTTAGAATGCTATAAGTAGTTTTAGGTATTGTGTGTCAAGTTTAGTATTATTCTTCTGTTATTTCAATCAAGTTTATCATGTGGAATACCTTTAAATAATGAATGATATGAACTGTGTTCGAGGGAGCATTGCGAAGGTAAGTTTCTTCCCTTGTGTTAAATAGAATGGTTTTAAGTATGATACTTGGTTGTTTTGAGTAGTTTTGCAAGTAGGGTTTTAATCCATTATTTTAATATGCATGTTAGCACTTTCATTTAGTATTTTTGATGAATTAATAATGGTCTTGAAACCACTTAAAGTGAATATTCAAATCTGTCCAGATTTGAATATCTACTTTAATGTGACTTAATCACCATTCTTAAGTCATTTTTTTGTATAGTTTTATATATGGTAGTCTTAGCATATCATACTAGGTTGCATGCTAGATCATTTACACCTTTTTTATTTTATTATTTTCATGAGTTTTAATTTACTTTTTAAGATATATTCAAATTTGTCCATAAATTGAAAGTATCTTTAAAGTAATTAAGTTAAAAACTATTTTAGGACCAAATTTAACCTAAAAACATGTCTAGGTTCACATAGAATAATTATATTGCATTTAGGACATTTTTTCATACATGTTATTATTTGATTTATTGCATTTTTTATGCATTTTTCATAATTACAGCATGTTTTTTTTTTAAGTATTTTAGGTGTTTAGATTAACTTAGTAGTAGCTAGAGACCCTAGGATTAGGGGGGTTACTTGACCCCACCTAGGACTGTCCTTTGTTGTAAGAATTGCGATAAGAATAGAATTCCACCTAATTTAGGAGTCTATTTCGAGAAAAATTCTAAAAGAAAGTGATTTTGAAAGTATTCGAATTGGAATGAAATTTCATCTTTTATAAAAAAGTGTTTTGATCGAATTCCATCTCTCGAAGTTAGAGTCGTAGATAAGATAGAATCCTTTCAGCTATGTAGTTCATTACAATAGGAGAGTCCTAGGTGTTCGAACTACGATGGACTTTGATCTCTACAAGGAGACCGGTAAAGTACGTAGGCAGCCAATAAGGCGCAAGTCCAATCTTAGGTTGACTGTGAGTCTCCTAAGGTCTTTAGGATTGTATTTGTATTTTTTCTTATTATCTATTATTATTATTATTATTTATATTTTGTGGTTGATTAGATAATTAAGATCATTTGTGATAAGATTTTGATAAGCCCAAAATTAATTAGGAGACCTTTAATTAGGGTGAGATGGGTGCCTACAGGATGCGTCCTGGAACCTTCATATCTCATAACCTAGCCTCCAAATCCAAATTTTGGTTCGAAGATTTGCTTTTCCTTAAAATATGGAGTCACTGTTTTATTGAAAATAAAACTCTTTTTTTTTTTTTGTTTCTTTATTCCTTAAAAATAAGGTGGCGACTCCCAGTTTTTATCAAACTCCTTTCCTTTTTCAAAACCCAATCTAAGTGGACTCCCACAATAGAGAAGGATTATCGGGATTAGATGATCTTGAGTGGATAATAGAGAATAATAATTGAGTAGATAAAGAAAATGATAAATAGAGAATGATAATGAGTTATCTACATCCACAATGATAGTGAATCCAATTCCAAACTCAACACAAATAAGTGAGCCAGGTCGGGTGGTTCACACATAGTTGGTTTTTAGGAATTTCTACATAGTTAGAGTAATTCCAGAATGTATGCTCTAGTTTCCTCTAATTATATGCATTATTAGGAGTAGGAATTGATGTTTGGAATAGGTATGCATGTTTAAGAATAGATTTTAGTTTGTTGCTTGCATAATAGAAGTGTTTAGAATGCATAAATTTTTCTGTTTTGAGTCAAGTCTGCATAGTTGTTCATAAAGATTCTTCTTTTACATGAAAATCAATGTTCTTGTTGTTTGTTGAACATGATAGCATTGATTAGATATTAGAAGCATGTCTTAGAATGAATTTTGTTTGGTTAATTTATGTTTAGAAGGTATGCTAGGATGTTAAAGTTGCTTTTGATATAAAGATATGATATGTGTGTGTTATCACATGTTTTGGCTTATGACTCTACATGGGAATGCATGGTTTCATATTTTGTGTCAAAAGAGTGTCTTCATATATGTTTTGAGCATGCTTTAGGACGTTTTAGATATTGTTTTTTAGTTACATAGAGAATTTTTGCATTTATATGTGTTCGATAGAATGAAAACTTTATCTTTTATGATTTTATATGGATAAGTGTTTTTGTATGCCTATTGTGCTTGTGTGGTTCAATGTTTAATGGTTCGAGGGAGCTTGCGAAGGTAGGATTCTTCCCTTGTGATTCAATTTTAATGCACATGATGGTATATGTTCATATTAAAGCATGAAAGTATGGTTTTTAGTCAATTGTCGCATATTTGCCTTGTAGAAATCATGCATATTTACTAGGATGGTTTTTGCATATTTTTGGCATTACATTAAGGTATTTTAGGTATGTTTGAGTTGCTGTCCAGTGGCTTAAACATTCGTTAATCACTTTAGTTTAATGTATTTTTTAGGCATTTAGGCTAGAAATCAAGTCTAGGACAACCTATAAATGGTTAGGGTCATTTTTGCATCATTATTAGAGTCCTCTACATGCTAGAGTTGTGTTTGCATTGGCTTTCTTGTTTAGGAACATGCTCAGGATGTGTCTTTATTCATGTTAGAGTTTAGATACAAGTAGGAAAGGTATTATAGAGACCCTAGGACTAGGTGAGGTGTCATACCTCCATAGAACTCTCTTGAGATAAGGGATTATTCTCAAAAGTCAATTTTTTTGGTTTAATTAGAGTTTTAGTCTAGAAGATACTCTCTTGAAAGGTATTTTGATAAGAAAAGAATTTGATTTTGAAAAGAAGTGTGATTAGAAAAGAATTGTCCTTTGAAAGAAGTCTTGTTTGAAAAAGAAGTCTCTCTAGATTAGAGTTCAAGATAAATCTTAAAAGATGATTGAAGGTAGTATCCTATCTTAGGATGAGTCCTAGGTATTCGAACTACGATGGACTTTGATCTCTATCAGGACATTGATAAAGTACGTAGGCAGCCAATAGGGTGCAAGTCCAACCTTAGGTTGACTGTGTGTCTCCTAAGGTCTTTAGGGTTTTGTTTGTTTTTTCTTTCCTTATTTATTTAGTATTTATTATGTATTATTATCCATATTTTCTTGGTTGATTAGATAATTAGGATTGTTGTGATAATATTTTGATAAAGCCCAAAAGTGATTAGGAGACCTTTAATTAGGGTGAGATAGGTGCCTACAAGATGCGTTCTGGAACCTTCCTATCTCATAACCTAGCCCCCGAATCCAACTATGATTCGAAGACCATGCTTTTCCAAAATATGGAGTCATTGTTTTATTGAAAATAAAACTCTTTTTATGGTTTCCTTGTTCCTGAAAAATAAGGTGGCGACTCCCAGTTTTTCTCAAACTTCTTTCCTTTTTCAAGACCCAATCTAAGTAGACTCCCACAATAGAGAATGATGATTAGGAATGAATGATCTTGAATGGATAATAGAGAATGATAAACATGTAGATAAAAGAAAAGGATAAATAGATAATGATAATGAATTATCTACAATCCATTATGATAGTGAATCCAATTCCAAAACAAGAGCGGAGGTGGCAGGTTCACAATAGGACATTGCGGAATAATGTCAGCAGTGCAGAGGTGCGATGGACAATGGACAACTTTGCGATGGGCAACTTGAATAAATATCAGCAGCAACTTAAGGTGTAATTGCGGATTGCAAACCTATAATAGTTGTGGATATTTTTGTAATTACACATTTTGTTATTATTTAATGTATGCAAATATTTTATTGACACGTGTTGTAACTGAAAAGATTACTGAAATTGAAATTCTGTTATAAAATTTCTATTTATAAATAGAGTGAATGTAAATGTAAAAGGGATCAGATTTTCATTTTCTTATACGATTCTAAGAGAGATCAGTCAAGAGAGAGAAAAAGAGAATTGTGAGAAAAAGTTGTAAGATGTTCTTAGTAAGTTCTGTGGAAAAGCTGTAATCTGTTTTCAACAAGCTTTGTAAGTGTAATCTCTCATCATTTATCAATAAAAATTCATTCCTTATCGCTTGCAATTCGAATGAAATCCGTCTGAAGCATCGACCAATGATAGATGTATATTGTTAAGATATATATTTGTTGTTGTAGTATAGTGGTGAATATTACCACTTGTCATGCAGGTGACCCAAGTTTGATTCCAGGCAACGACTCCATTTTTGTCACCTATCATGATCAATCCATGGAATGAGCAAAGAAAATAGTCTTGTCACAACTATTTCTATTTCCATGGGAAGTGACTTTTCTTATTTATAACATATCATCAGTTAAGAGAACTGTTTTTCCAATGACAATAAATATCTTAATGATATACATCTATCATTGGTCGATGCTTCAAACGGATTTCATTCGAATTGCAAGCGGTAAGGAATGAATTTTTATTGATAAATGATGAGAACACACTTAGAAAGCAGAGTACAACTTTTCCACAAAACTTACTAAGAACGTCTTACAACTTTCTCTCACAATTCTTTTTTTGTCTCTCTTAACTGATCACTCTTAGAATCTTCTAAGAAAATGAAAATCTGAGCCCTTTTACATCCACTCTATTTATAGACAAAAATTCTCTAACAGAATTTCAATTTCAGTTATCTTTTCTGTTACAACACGCGTCAATAAAATATTTGCATACATTAAATATTTACAAAATGTGTAATTACAAAAATATCCACAACTATTATAGGTCCGCAATCCACAATTACACCTTAAGTTGCCGCTGATATTTATTCAAGTTGCCCATCACAAAGTTGTCCATTGTCTATCACACCACTACATTGTTGACATTATTCCACAATGTCCTATAATTGCATTAATTCTAATGGACAGACAAAGGTAGAATTTCAATCCATTTATTTTACAATATAACAATACGCCAAACCAATGGTTATGGAAACCCCGCATGAAATATCCAAATTTGAATATGAGATATTTATTATGGGCAAATGAGTTGTTTTGTTTATGTATATGTATCTGTATCTATATCTATATCTATACTATATATAAAAGTGTGAATGTAGAAAAAACTTTTGATTAACCAAAATATCCCGATATAATTGTAAAAGTACATAAATAGACGTTGTCTCTTAAAATTCCATCTATCACAATAAATATGCATTTTTTAAAATTGAATTAAAATTATTTAAGAATATTAATTTATTTTTAAGTCTAACTCAATTAATTTTCAAACATAATCTCACTAAATTCTTCAATAAAATTTTTTTAATATGAAATTCTACTAAATAAAGTAAAAAAAATTCATTGTTTCAAATTCTAATTCATTTCTAGATAAAACTGATTTTTTTTAAAGAATTAATTACTATCAAATACCAAATAAATTACTTTCAATTTCTTATTTACAATACAAATATAAATATAGTTTTGCTGATATTTTTAGTACTATTTTTTAAAAAATTTATAATTTGAAACTTTTAGAGTTTATTTAGTTTTTATGTATTTAATCTTAATTACATTGTTCACGTCATATTTGATATTTTTAAAATATTTTTTCTGTAAATACTTACATATGTTGCATGTGGTGCATTTCTAGTTTTAATAAAGGGTGATTCTATTGCCATTACATAAACTGCTAGTGGCACCCACTTGCTATCTAAACTTACCAATAAAAATTAAAAATATATATATTACTAACTACACCCTCTATGATACCCAAACTAACCTTACCTCAATCAATCCTAAAAGACTAATTTATGTTTACACTCACATTGTACCAAAAAGCCCAAAGTATATTTTTTTAGTTCCATCACAAAAGGAAGCTTTTTTTCTTCACTCCAAGAAGGGCAAGAAGTAGCATTCCTTTTTGCTCTCTCTCATGCCTTTAGTCTCTATTAACCCAACCTGCAAAACCATTTTTAAAAGTGGTTTTTAGTTGTAGGTCCTTTTTTTTTAGTGGTTTAGACTAATAGATTCCATAAAAAAAGTACTAACCCATGGGGTCCTTATGGGTTACCATTAATAAATGAAAGTCAAATTTTTTTAAAAAAACTAAACTACCCCCATCAGATTTGGTTTTGCTAATAATCCTTAATTCCTTTTTTAATAATTCCTATTTTATCTCAATTTCAAATTTGAATTATTTAGGAAGATAGAATATTAATGATTTTATTTTCTTCAATTATCTTATATATTCACGTTTTAATTAGGACATTATTTCGTTTCTCATAAATTATCTCCTTTATTCCAAGTTTCTTCTCCAAATAAAGTTAATATACAAAGAAAATATACGTTTTAGTATTATTTCTCGATAAAATATATATACGAATATATATATTTTGTGTGTGAAATTATAAAATTGCTAAGAAACTATATATATAGAGGCCGATTACTGTGAGTGACTCGCTCACTGAGCGACGCCACTAATCCCTATGCCAACCAGATCAAACGGTGCTTATATTAGTACTCGCCGACATCATTCTGCCTCATGTCAGCCACACGCGTGGTGGAAACAAAAAAGCAACTTCAATGAGTATGAGATTTGTGGCTGGCTAATTTAATGCATTAATATATAAACCAATTATTATCCGCCACTTGTCTAATTTCATTTTTTATGCACACAAATATCATCAGCCACAATCCTACAAGCAGTGGCTGGGCCAACCACCATCCTTCAATCAGTGGCTGGTCATTTTATAAAAGAAAATCTTTTTTCTTAATTCTCTACCACGTGTCATTTCTCTGTACAGCCCGAATGCATATATATGCCAAATTGGAACCAGCCACATTCTTTCAACCAGTGGCTGGC
>JAESVK010000314.1:153015-185948 GCA_017140935.1 Hamamelis virginiana | reverse complement strand
AATGATTCCTTATGATAAACTTACATATGGTGATATAGTAAGTACTATTCAACAGGAAGGTATTTCATAACAATAGATGAAGAAGGAAAAAATGGAATGTAGAAAAGAACTGGGATCATTCTGTGAACAGTTTGGATTCACTTCCATTAAACCTGCTCCATCGAAAACAGCTAAAAAACATAATAAAAAGGTTACTCATTCTAGAAATAAATCTAGTAATAGCCAAGGCTATCACAAAAGATTCAATACTAGAAAAGGTAATAATTCTAGAACTAATAATTCTAGAAAACCAAACAGTAATAAGGGTAAAGGTAAAGGAATTGAACAATGGCTTCAACCACCATCAAGTTCAAAACCTTCAACCTCAAATGCTAACAGTCCTAACAAGAAACCAGGTGTTTGCTATAAATGTGGCAGATTTGGTCATTAATCCAAATCATGTCCCATGAAGGCAAAGATAAATGCCCTGGATGTTAGTGATCAATTTAAGAATTTGCTAATGGATATTCTTCTCCTTTCTGATGAATCAAAAATGATTTATGAAGAAGAAGAAGGTCTTCAAGTTGATGAAATTGCTTCATCTAATGAAGAATCCTCTTCTGAGTCAGAAGAAGAAGACGAAGATATTTGTAAGCAGGATTGTAAGTGTATTAATGTAATAACTAGAGAACAACAAGTTCTTCTTGATGTTATTGACAAGATACCAGATCCGCAAACACAAAAAGATTATTTGATAAAATTAAGAGATAGTTTACAAGATAAACCTAAGGTTCAAAGTTCAAACCAAGTTTATAATCTCAGTGAGATTCTTAAAAGGTTTGAACCAAAAGAAAGAAAAGAAGTAACAATTCAAGATTTAAAACAGAAAGTTAACCAAGTTAAACTTGAATTAAAAGAGTTAAAACAAAGTACTGATAGTGATATTAGTAGATTAAAGACTCAGGTGAGCTTGCTACTCTTGAAAGAACAATTAAATACTGCTAGTGGTGCCAGGTTACAAATTAGATATAAATTGACAAATGCTCATGTTTGCAATAATGGAATTTGTATACAAACTCCATTTATCCTTGTTAATGATTTAAAGCAAAGTGTGATTCTTAATTATCCAAAAAAAAAGTGTGATTCTTGGAACACCTTTCTTAAGATGATCAAGGGATAACAGCAAACATAAAGGATAAAGAGTTATTCTTTCATTTTATATCTCCACCCATAGATACATTAACATGTTAAGATATATGGCTATATTTCCTGAAATCAATATGATTCAAAGAAAGGAAAATCATCTTTTCTTTCTTAAAAAGGAAATAAAGTACAAACAGATAGAACAACAGTTAACAAATTGGAAATTGCAACAATCTATTCAAGATTTTAAAAAGAAACTTGAATCAAAAGTTTGCTCTGACTTTCCTAATGCATTTTGGGAAAGAAAGAAATATATTGTAAGATTACCTTACAATGTAGATTTCCAAGAACATATGATACCAACAAAAGCTCGTCCCATTCAAAGGAATGCAGAGCTTTTAGAACATTGTAAGATTGAGATACAGGATCTAATCAATAAGAAGTTGATTAGAAAGAGTAAATCTCCTTGGAGTTGTGCAGCCTTTTATGTTCAGAAAAATACTGAACATAAAAGAGGTGCTCCAAGACTTGTTATCAATTATAAACCTTTAAATGATGCTTTACAGTGGATAAGATATCCTCTTCCAAACAAACAAGACTTAATCACAAGATTAAGCAATGCTACCATCTTTTCTAAGTTTGATATGAAATCTGAATTTTGGCAAATTTAGATCGATGAACAGGATAGATGATTGTATCACAATCATACTCTCAAATTATGGTATTAATGTGTTCTCTTATATAAATAGTTGCGTAATAATATCTCGTTTTGTATAAAATTTACATAAATTAGTTAAAATCTCTTTTTTAAGAAATCTGTGCAGATTATATAAATACGAAGTCGTCACCGATGAAGCCTTGATTATCGTCATAAGTAAGAAGCATTCCAGAAAAGATCAGTGATAGCCAATAAAGTGCGAAAAGACTGCAAAGAATTTCTGCACATTCAAAAGCAAAGTGCCAACATGACTATCGATAGCCACACTTCGCTATCGATAAACCTTAGGCGGCTGTGGGCTATTTAGATATTTTTAGATATTTCAAGGGCATAATCGTCTTTTGCATTTCCATTCTATATATACACGTGTAAGGGCGACTTAAAAAGGGTTTAAGACTTTTGCTCTGAATCATTACTCTGTCAATTTTAATAGACTTCATATTAAAGTTCAATTCTGATTTTTATTCGGTCATTTACTTTTTCAGCACTTTCTACTTTTCTGCATTTTTTCCTTTTTAATGCATGGCTCAATTCTCACTTGAGAATTGTTCTTTACTTATACAGTCTTTAATTTCAGCACTTTAATTTCTGCAATTTTCCTTTTTAATACATGGCTCAATTCTCACTTGAGAATTGTTCTTTACTTTTATTGTCATTTTCTTTATTTATTTAAGCCTTTTTCTTTATTTACTTACGCCATTTTCTTTATTTACTTCAGTCATTTTTTTCCTTATTTCTTCAGTCATTTACTTTCTGCTTTTATTTTACTTTTTCCATCCCGTGACCCCTTAGAGCTTGTCATGGATAAAGGATATTCTCCTCCATTGATGTGTAGCTAATACTCCAAGCTTGGGTGAGGATGAAGTTGGATTCTTTATGCAATTCTATTTTATAAACATCCCTTTAATTGTATTAAGTGATTGCATAGTTGTGAAGGTTTTACCGCACACTATCGCTAAATATAATATCATATAATTGTACATCTGTGATTGCAATTATATAATTATGCAAAGGTACTTATTGGGATGAATACAAACCAGCTTGCTTTATCCCCAATTATGGTGGATAGCGATATTCCATTCTTTTCAAGGATAAACCTGTCGGTCCTGTATTCATCATCTTTTGGGGAATTCCTTCTTGTAGTTGGATGAACCACCATACATAATTACTATATCGTGGATTTTATAATATAAGTTGCATGATTGATATTCAATGGGCTTCTCACCCAAGTTCCGCTCATTCCATTAATTTAATCGCGTTTTAATCAGCTTTATTAAAATTCAGTAATTCAGCTTCAACCCAATTGAAGCTCTTTTCACCACCAAATTAAATTGACACTATTCTTTCACTTTAATTAATTCTAATAGTTTTTCACTATAAACCTACATATTCCCAGTGGTTCGACACCCGTGCTCACCAATCGCAATTGAATTGAGATTAACAAACACGCGGTTTTATAAATGTATTAATCTTGATCATTAACAATGAAAAATCTCCCTTCTTCTCAGACGATCAAATTTTGGCGCTGTTGCCGGGGAGATTACGGTTAATTTGAAAAGAAACCTTTGGACTTAATTATAGTAGTAAATATTAATACTGTTAATATTACTTAAGATATATTCTTTTATACTGTTAATATATAGTAAGATATTTATTTATTCATTTTTCTATCTCTAACTACAGGTTGCTGAAATCAGGAATTTGGAGCTTCACTCCCGCGCGCTTAAAAGAACAATTAAAAGCTAAAGCTTAATTGTTTCACCAATTGTTTTATAATTCCTTGATTATCTGTGGAGACCTTATTTTATGCGGGGTAGAAGGTCGTTGTCTCTAAACGTAATACCTATAGACTCGGAATTAGAAAGAACTCTGAGAGCTGCTAGAGCCTCTCAAAGACAGTCCAGTGAATCCATACCTTTGCATAATTTAGAAATGACTGAATCATCTGTGCGAAATGTGATGTTACCTGCAGAGAATATTCAAGCCCCACCTGGTCTCAAAACTCTTAGGGATCACTTCATGCCCAACAGTTTTAATCCTCCCTCCTATATCCAAATTCCACACATTGAGAATCTCATCTACGAGATTAAGCATGCTACCATTCAGATGCTTCCTACATTCTATGGGTTAGATAGAGAAAACCCATATGACCATTTGCAGGAATTCTTAGGGATCTGTTCTACTATTAGAATTCAGGGTTTCCATCCAGAATCCCTGAAACTATTTTTATTCCCATTTTCCCTAAAAGATAAGGCTAAACACTGGCTTTGTACTCTCCAAACACCTGTCCCTATCACTACTTGGGAACAGCTTCAGAAATTATTCCTGTCTAGATTTTATTCTGTTGGTAAAACTCACCAAATGAGACGAGGTATAACAAACTTCGTCAAACATGAACAAGAATCTTTTCATGAAGCCTGTGAAAGAATGAAAGAACTGCTAAGGTTATGCCCTCATCATGATGTACCTAAGTGGCAAATCATAGAGTCTTTTGTTAGAGGTCTAACTGAGGGTGACACGCAGACTGTGAAATCTGCATGTGGGGGAGCTATATTGAGTAAAGGTGAGGATGAAATGTGGGCATTATTTGAAGCATTGAGTGAGGATTCGTTCCACATGGCCTCAATGTCTTTAGGTAACCGAGATGATGCTATAGTGAAGAAAACGCCTCCCAAAAAGGGCGGTATTTATGATGTGGATCCCCAAGCTTTGGCAAACAAGCAAGTTGAGGCTCTGTCTCAGAAACTTGACCAATTAATAGCGGCACAAGGGCAATCTTCTAAAGCCCATGTGAAACCTGTCAACTTGGTATGCAATATTTGCACTGACCCTTGTCACGAGACCTCGTATTGTCCCATGGCAGGACAGTACCCAGAGTTTGTCCAAGAGTAGGTTAATGCTGCTCAAGGATTTGCACCACCTAGGAATGACCCATATTCTAATTCTTAGAATCCTGGGTGGAAGACTCACCCAAATTTCTAGTGGTCTAGTCAACCGAGAGGGTCCAATCCTAGTCAGCCCGCGAGACCCACATATAGCAGTAACTCTGCTGTTGTTCAACCTTTTAGACCACCATAGATGCAACCCCAGTACCCAAGCTATGGTGCTCCTCAAGCACCTCGACCCCATTATCAGAGTCAAGCTGTGACTCAACAACAGCCACAACCTCTAAGGACGCCTGGTTTTGAGGAACAAGTCTTAGCTACCCTGAAAAGTCTAGAGGCTTCAGCACAACTCACTCATTCCCATTCCCAATCAATTTCCAAATTAGAGACCCAAATGGGTCAACTAGCGGCTACTTTCAGTCGCAGAGAGGAGGGGAAATTTTCGAGTCAGGCTGTTGCTAATCCTAAGGGAGCTTTTGTAGCTGAGAGTTCTACTTCTCAGAACCCACAATGTAATGAGGATGTAAAGGCTGTTACAGTCTTGAGAAGTGGGAATGTTGTAGATAACAAAGTTGGGGAGAAAGAGAGAGAAAAAGAAAAAGAAAAAGAACGTGCAAAAGAGACAGAGTCAGAAGCTTCGAGGGATAACTTTCCCGCAGCTTTAGACGATCCATTGGCATCTTACGTGCCAACAGCCCCATTTTCATCTGCTCTTATAGCACCTGAGAGGAGAGCTAAGAAAGGGGCTAGCATGTCAGATATGTTAGAGGTGTTTAAGAGTGTTCATATAAATCTACCTCTATTAGATGCCATTAAACAGATTCCTTCCTATGCCAAAATTTTGAAGGAAATGTGCACACAGCAACGCAAGGAGCGTGTTCATTTGTCTAAGACCATAACTCCTGTTGACATAGCTAGTGCTATGTGTCAATTCCAAGCTCCAATAAAGAGAAAAGATCCTGGAACGCCAACTATACCTTGCTTCTTAGGAAGTCATTTCATTGACAGAGCGTTAGTTGATTTTGGCACGAATGTGAATATTCTTCCATATTCAGTTTACGCCAAAATGGAGCTTGGAACACTCCAAACCACACCTACTATCCTCTAATTCGCAGATAGGTCCACTAAGGTCCCTAGAGGGATACTGCAGGATGTTTTAGTAAAAATAGATTCTTTTGTCTTTCCTGCAAATTTTATCGTCTTGGAAATGGAGCCCGTTGATATTAATAGGCCTCAAATCCCGGTAATAATAGGAAGACCTCTTTTGGCAACTGCTAATGCAGTCCTTCACTGTAGGACTGGCATAATGAAGGTGTCGTTTGGAAACATGAAAACAAGGCTGCAAGTTTACAGTGCAGCTAATCAACCTCATAACTTTGAGGATTGTTCTTTTGTCGATATAATAGATAGGGTGGTAGAGGAAGCTACACCTTATCTTCTGTCCAAGGACCCGTTAGAAACTTGCCTTAATTATTTTGGGTTCGAGGACCATGACCTGGAGCATTCATTCATGGAGGTGAATCTTGTTTTAGATTCTACCTCCTCTGTAGAGAAATTGCCTTGGAGACCTAGGATCGAGCCACTTCCGTCCATTGCTAGTGTCCCATTCCCCACATCGTTTGAGTCTCCACCGCAACTTGAGTTAAAGCTTCTACCGGCTAATCTCAAGTATGCATTTTTGGGTAGCAGTGATACTTTGCCTGTTATAATATCATCTATTCTGAATTTAGAACAGGAAGGTAAGCTGTTATCAATTTTGAAAGAGCACAGATTAGCCATAGGATGGTCGGTTGCTGATTTAAAGGGTATAGACCCGTCAATCTGCCAGCAACGTATCCATCTTGAGGAATGTATGAATCCTTCAAGAGATGCCCAACGTAAGTTGAACCCGAATATGAAAGAGGTAATCAAAAAAGAAGTTTTGAAATTATTGGACGTGGGTATCATTTACCCAATTTCTGATAGTGAGTGGGTTTCCCCTACTCAATTGGTTCCTAAGAAGTCTGGGATTACAGTGATAGCAAACGAGGAGGGTATCCTAGTCCCTACAAGAGCTACCACTGGTTGGAGAGTCTGTACAGACTATAGAAAGTTGAATTCCAAGACTAGAAAAGACCACTTCCCACTGCCTTACATTGACCAAATTCTAGAGAGGTTATCTGGGCAGAGTTTTTATTGCTTCTTAGATGGCTATTCTGGGTATAACCAAATAGCGGTTTACCCTGAGGATCAGGAGAAAACTACATTTACCTGTCCATTTGGGACATTTGCATTTAGGCGTATGTCTTTTGGCCTATGCAATGCCCCGAGTACTTTCCAAAGATATATGACTTCTATTTTTTCTGACATGATAGGAGAATACTTGGAAGTGTTTATGGATGACTTTTCAGTTTTCGGTCCTTCTTTTGATGAATGTCTTTCTAAGCTCGGAAAAGTGCTTAAGAGATGCTGTGAGACTAATCTTGTACTGAGCTGGGAGAAGAGCCATTTTATGGTTCAAGAGGGCATCGTGCTTGGGCATATAGTTTCTAGTAGGGGGATAGAGGTTGACAAGGCTAAGGTTGACTTAATTGCAAAATTACCTCCTCCCACTACTGTTAGGCAAATCCGATCATTTCTTGGACATGCAGGATTTTACAGGCGTTTTATTAAAGACTTTAACAAAATAGCAAAACCAATATGCAATCTGCTTGCTAAAGATATAGATTTTAATTTTGATAAAGCCTATTTAGAGTCCTTCAATAAATTGCGTTTAATGTTGACCTCGGCACCTATCATGCGAGCTCCTGATTGGTCACTTCCTTTCGAGCTGATGTGTGATGCCTCCGATTATGCTGTGGGGGCAGTGTTAGGTCAGAGGGTAGATAAAGCCCCGTATGTTATATACTATGCAAGTAAAACCTTAAATGATGCTCAGTTAAATTACACTACGACTGATAAAGAAATGCTTGCCGTAGTTTTTGCACTTGATAAATTTCGATCCTATCTGTGGGGATCGAAGACCATTGTGTACTCAGATCATGCGGCCTTGCGGTACCTGCTCTTTAAAAAAGAGACGACTCCTAAACTGATTAGGTGGATTCTCTTATTGCAAGAATTTTATTTTGAGATAAGGGATAAAAAAGGGTCTGAGAATGTCGTTGCAGACCACCTTTCCAGAATAGTAGTAGAAGAAGAGAGTGACCTCACGCCTATTAGGGATTCTTTCCCTGATGAGCAGCTTTTTGCTGTCACTCATTCTATTTTACCTTGGTACGTTCATATAGTGAATTATCATGCCACAGGCCTTGTACCATCTCTTTGGTCGAAACAGGAAAAGGATCGGTTCTTTTCTAAGATAAAATTTTATTATTGGGAAGACCCTCTTCTGTTTAGGTGCTGTGCTGATCAGGTTATACGTAGGTGTATCCCGGAAGGTGAGATGCAAGATGTTTTAAAGTTCCGCCACACTTTAGCATGTGGAGGACACTTTAGCGGGAAAAAGACTGCCGCTAAGGTCTTGCAGTGTGGGTTCTACTGGCCCACTTTATTTAAAGATGCGTTGGACTTTTGGAAGAGAATGGGTTCTATGTCTAGAAGGGATATGATGCCTCTTAACCCAATTTTAATCGTCGAAATTTTCGATGTTTGGGGCATCGACTTCATGGGACCTTTTCCTATTTCACATGGGTTCGAATATATCCTAGTGGCTGTAGATTACGTGTCTAAATGGGTAGAAGCAGTAGCCACTAGGACCAATGACCACAAGGTGGTGATGAAATTCATCCAAGAGAACATTTTCTCTAGGTTTGGGTTTCCAAGGGCCATCATCAGGAATCTTTGCTTTCGGTGCAAAGATATCACAGGTATCAAGGTTATCAGCATCCGAGGCTCCTTTCGGCGTTTCATGATGCTTTTGGCAGATATTTCTTGGATAAATCAAAAGTGCTACAGTGAAAGTCATTTTTACTGTTCACTATTCACAGATAAAGTGGTCAAAAGTTATACAGTGTGGCCGACAGTCATTATTGGTTCACATGATGAGATTTGTTAAAGAAGACCTCATCCGTCTATAAAAGGATTCATCTTCTTCTTCTTCTGACTCAGAAGAAGATTCTGCATTAGATGAAGCAATTTTATTAACCTGAAGACCTTCTTCTTCTTCATAAATCATTTCCGATTCATCAAAAAGGAGAAGAATATCCATTAACAAATTCTTAAATTGATCACTAACATCCAGGGCATTTATCTTTGCCTTCATGGGACATAATTTGGAATAATTACCAAATCTGCCACATTTATAGCAAACACCTGGTTTCTTGTTAGGACTGTTAGCATTTGAGGTTGAAGGTTTTGAACTTGATGGTGGTTGAAGCCAGTGTTCAATTCATTTACCTTTACCCATATTACTGTTAAGTTTTCTAGAATTATTAGTTCTAGAATTATTACATTTTCTAGTTTTGAATCTTTTGTGATAGCCTTGGCTATTACTAGATTTATTACTAGAATGAGTAACCTTTTTATTATGTTTTTTAGCTGTTTTCGATGGAGCAGGTTTAATGGAAGTGAATCCAAACTGTTCACAGAATGATCCCAGTTCTTTTCTACTTTCCATTTTTTCCTTCTTCATCTGTTGTTTTAACTTAAAATCATTACATAATGAAATACCTTCTGCTTGCGCGTAAGAAGTGCAATTCAATCTCAAGTGTAGGATCTACCGTTGCAAGCATAATATTTCATGGTGTCCCATGGTTGTGTCCACAGAGATAAGCAGTCAGAGAGAAACTCGAAAATTCTTTCTTGAAGTTGTTTAGTGTAGATAAAAGAAAGAAAATCAATGGTTGGATTGAAATTGGTTTTTGTGTAAAATACACAATGATTGTTTATAGTCTTACTGAAATATAGACAAACTGGAATTTAGAGTTCAACTCATTTATATCATTAGTATTAATTCATCACAGTTTTTACTTATCTCAGTTACACTGAAGAGTGACCTGAATGGAAAATTTTACAATATAAACTTAACCAACTATTCAAGAAATAGGATATTCATTATAAACAACAATTTAATGCAGACATCACACACTTGGAACGCCTTAAATGCTAAGAACTACCTATGGCAATAACTCTTGTCAACAGATGGTAAAAGCTGACAGTTCCTTATGGATCATATATAAATTTTATGTTTAGTATGAATATCCAAATCTGTCTAGTTAAGTTATTTGTGAGAATTAATACCTCAGATATAAATTAAGTATCCCTCTTCATCCCAGTTGATAATTTAGCTACTCATAATGATTGAAAGAATTTTGATTAATCTTAAAAGCATAATTTAAACTAAGAAATATGAAATTAACTTCTATAAACTGGGATTAAGTTAAACTGAGTACTTGTTACAGATTAAAACTAAATAATATCAAGATTACAGAATGAAATTAAACTAAAACATGAACTAAGTACCTATCTAAGTTAAGAAGAAGAAAAGATTAGAAAGAAGAAAGCAAATCCTTACAAAAACTTAAAACTATTCTATGTAAATGGAAAAACGTAAATACAAAGATCAGAGCAAAAGCTTATATACTAAGACTGAGGAAAATACAAATTTGCCCTTCAAAAAGTCAAAATTCGAGATATTTTGGCTACGGCGGCGCCCATTACCGATAATTAGAAAGACAATTTTCGGTAATGGCTCTTCTGAATCAGCTTTACAAGCTGTAATTATCGATAGGTAAATGCAACTATCGATAATGACTCTCTGCAGGAATCTGGATCATCAACAACTTCAATCCATTACCGATAATTGTGGATAAAGGTATCGATAATGGTCATGAACTGGGAACTGGGCTGGGACTAAAATTACCTCATTATCGATAATGAGGTATATGACTTATCGATAATGACTTCACACAGCAAAACTGTGGAATGCTGCATCACTTCAATTACCGATATTTGTATAATGGTTATCGATAAAGGCTTCAAACTGAAAAATTCAAGGCTGCTTCATTATTGCACTTATCGATATTTGATATGACACTATCGATAATGCTCTTCTTCTGGCTTTGAGATGCTGGCTTCTATGAGAGAACTACCGATAATGGTGAAAACCATTTATCGATAATGATGATTGGCAAGGCTGGAATTCGATCTTTGCTGCAGCTGGTTGGGGAAACTACCGATAATTGTATATACAATTATCGGTAATTGAGCTTTTCTGGCACTTTGACTTCACAAACAAGTCTCAACTTGCTTCAAAACTTTCCTTGCTTCCTTAAGCTCTTTTTAATCCAACAAAAACGCATTTATCCTGCAAGGACAAAAATAATAGCTTAAATATAAACTACTACAATTATACTACCTATGTACACTAAGAATTAACAAAATGAACCGCATTATCGCTTTAGAAATGGCATGATTGCATAACAATCACACCCCCCAACTTGAGTAATGCTAGTCCTCTAGCATAATACTTTCTAATTAAAATAATAAGCAATGAAACAATTCCAATGTAACAAATGCATGCCTTCATTCAAAATATCAAGTACAATAAACTTAACAATTCATAATCAAATTTATCAATCCTGTTAAGCTTCAAAATATGAACTTGAAAAATCTTCAACATGGTCTCGAAACTGGAATTTGTTGACTCTTTGATAAAGAAGAATCCAAACCTAAAAATTTCTCAATTGAAAAGTTACTAGAAAGAGGATTCTTCATAACATGATACGCAATAGTCGAACCTTATTTGCGTAGGAGAATAAAACTGAAACGAAGTTAGTTCCTGTATGCATACATATCAAAACTTGAAAATTCATATCATAAATAACAGTTATGATCACAAAGGAACAACCAACTATCATTAAAATCAAAAAGGTCTTAAGGGCTATGCAATTTACCATGGTTACAAAAAGAACTGGATAAACAAAAGATGAGGATGGACATATATGTGACTTAGGTTCTACCCAGCCATCCTCATTTCAACTACCTAAAACATATAAACTAAAATAACTTCAACCAATAAATTAACTGTTTAAGAAACATCATAAAAAACTTCATTCAAAAATATCAAAATAGTCTTCAGGCTCAACAGAAGGGTCAACAGCCTCGTCTCCTTCAACTACAGTCTCATCTCGGGTCTGTGGAACTTCAGATGTAGAAGGCACATCAGCAGCGGGAGGGTCTACAGAAACAGGAGGTGCAAACTCAGACATGTATTCTTCAAGAATAGGTGGCATAGGGTCAACTCCAAATTTTTCATAAAGTGACTGACTCCAAGCCTGCTGGTTCATTTGAATTTCCCATTGAATCTATTGCCGCCGCAAAATTCGACTGATATTGCGCTGATTTTCCAGAATGTCTGCATGCATGGCAGTGAGTAGCTCGTGCAAAGAAGGAGTTGGAGTAATAGGCTCCGGCACTGAACTTGAAGATGCACCCCTTGCTTTCAATCCCTGAGATGCCTGTGTGGCTCTAGCAGCCTCCACTTTAGCTCGCGAACCCAATGAGGATGCAGCTGGAGTAATCCCCCCTTCCCCATGTAGATAAGGCTCAGAAGAAGTAATCCCTTGGTCAAGACAAATCTGCGTGATCATTTTTGGGAATGGGATTGAGCGAGTAGATTTCGCTGCTATGTAGTGGCAGATATCGTCAAAGATCCATGCTGCTACATCAATGATGGCATCACCCATAAACTCAATCAGCAGATTTACTTCATCAATCTTCGAAGCACCTTCCGAACCTCAGCAATAAAGATTACAATGAATAATCTTATTCATTGTAGAATACTCTGGATGCATAAAACCGATAGGGAAAGTACTCCCATCATCCTTGGGAGGAGTGGGATCACTGTAGATAATCTCTATTGCTGCCCTTCTGCTCTTCGGCTCATGACTTGGATGAGGATACTCAATTTCAGCCGGCGTAGGATGCTCAATCTTGAGAAATTTTGCTATACGGTCTTGGGTGAGCTGAACAACCTTTTTGGAACTCATTTTTGCTGTTATTACTTCCTTCTTCTCCTCTTTCACTGCCACAGTATAAAAATTCCGAACAATGCCTTGCTTATAACCCTTCCACTTAACGAGCCACTGACCCAACTTCCTTCGATGGATAACATTAAGAACCCGGTCATTGGTGTCAAAAGCCTTGGCTTTCACAAAACGCTCCGGCTTGAACCCTTTTGATTTTATGAATTCTGCCCAAGTTTGCTTCTTTGGTTTTGGAGCACCTGTATGCTTTGTGGTCTTTTCTTTATACGAAGTTGGAACTGAGCTCAGAACTTTTCTAGGGTGCCCAGTAGGGCCAATCTCACGAACTTCGAGTTCGTCTTCAGATTCTTCTTCTTCCTCAACTGGAACGGATTTCTTCGGGATAAATTGATCATCAGAGTCTGACTCCGATGAAGAAGACTGAAGGACTGCCTTGCCTTTACCCTGAGGTGTTGCTTTGGCTTTCTTTGAAGGTGGCTGTCGAACTGATTCACGAAGAGAAATGCCATTTTCAGGCTCACGTGGCGGTTGCTTGCGTTTCTGAATAGCCTTAGATTTTACTTTATGCGATTTTTTTGCTTCTTGATCAGCTTTCTTTTTAGCTTCTTCCTCGGCCTTGGCCTTAGCCTCTTGTTCCGCCCGTTGCCTATCCTCTTCAGCCTGTTTTTCTTTGATGGCTGCCAAGAGCTCTTCAGTTTGTTTAACTCGTGCCATGTGGTCTGTACTCAAGGTATATTCAAACAAGAATAGATAAGTTAACGTTCAACAAAATTTTGAGCATCATTTCCCCAGAAAAATGGAGATTTCCATATCACAGAGAGTTTCAAATCCATGCCCACACAATCAAACCAAACCCAAAATCAAAAATCAAATTCAGAATTCCAAATGCACTTAAAGAACGTACCTTTCTTTGTTAGAGATAAATGAAATCGTTCCCCAAGCCTATTTTCTCCTTTTTATGCCCGTTTAACCTCTCAAAAACTTAATCTTTCATTGATGGAAGAAATGAATGACTGAGGGTTTTATGATGGAGAATGGGTTTATAAAGAGAATGGTTCGGTTATGAAGAAGAAGAAAAGAGTAGAGAATGGTGAAGAGATTAATGGGGGAAGAGGAAGAGTCGCGAGATGCTGCGCAACTATCGGATGGAATAGAGATGGCGGTATGGCACGGTTGGGCCTTGGGTAGTCGAAGAAGAAAAAGAAGAAGGTGGTAAGGTGGTTTGAAACGACGTGGGTAGCATGGGGGAGCAAAATGGGAGCAGTTCGTGGCTTATTTGAGAAGCCACAGACTTTAAAAATAATTCAATAAAGAAAATAAAAGGGGCGGTTACAGACGGGTTTGAAAATTTTACTCCATTACCGATAATTGCATAGAAAACTATCGGTAGTTGTACTGCTCTGCAATAGAATATGAGATTCAATGCATTGATAAGTATCGATAATAAAGAAATGGAATTATCGATAATGAAGGCCTTCAGGAAATGATTAAGTCAAAACTGAGATTCAAACTACCGGTAATTAAAAGATGTAATTATCGATAATGGGCCATTGTTTTTTATTTTGATTTTATTTTTTTTTTTATTTTAGGAAACAATTTGTTTATCAATAAGAAGATTGGCAGTACCTTTTTCCCAATGCGCTTCTGATTAGCTGCTATCTTCACTTCCTGAATTTCTCTGCCCATATAAACACTGATATTCAATTTTGCTCATAAATTCACACCCTGCTTAGCTCTTCAGAATCACAACTTCAATTGAATTACCATGATGCCCAGCTCATGCAGAACTTTGATAATCTTATGAACAGCATAATCCTCACTTGAACAATCACACCAATGCAGATAAAACAAGGTTACCTAGGTATCGAAAGAATCTGTCAATGAATCACACAGCTTCAAAGGGGTCTTAAGGGAAAACTTGACACGAAAGAATTTAAGTTCGAAAGACTCCAAAGATGGCCTTTAATGATTTTCTAACTTAGTAAAATTGTTCCAAAATGATCATAATGCATTCACATAGATTATTCAAATTTCGAAAGATATGCATATTGACTGATAAAAATAAGAACTCACATCTAAACACTCAACTGTCATAAGTACTCACAACAAAGTTGAATGGCTCAAATAAAATTAAGATTCTCACTCTCTTGAGTAACAAAGTTGAATATTTAACAAGTTCACAAGTGTACATATGCAAGATCATAAGATTCAAATTTGAATTAAATCAAGCATATTACAAAACTTGTGTATTTTGACAATAAATAGTATGCAGAAATTACAAAAGCTTGCAAATATACCATAATATGCACACAAAAAGTGATATTTCAAAAATTTTGAAAATGGGTCCAAAATTAGCACCAAAAGTGCTCTCCCCCCAACTTGAGATCAACATTGTCCTCAATGTTGAAAAGAAAACCAAGAAGAAAGACTATTGAAACTAAAATTATTAACATCTAACTGGACAAAGGAAAGAAAACATCATCAAAACATATATACAAAACCCATATGTAAGTAGCGCACACTACTTACCCACCTGATCCTGGTGAACAGGATCAATCAAAAGTTCTTCAGTTACCTCAGACGAGAAAGTTTCGAGAAAAGGTTTTAGTCGCTGACCATTAACCTTGAAAACATTACCTGACTGAGGGTTAAGGATGTCGACTGCTCCATGTGGATAGACTTGCTGAACAATAAAGGGTCCTGTCCATCTTGACCTTAACTTACCTGGAAATAAATGGAGTCGAGAATTGTACAATAGAACTTTCTGTTGGGGTTCAAAATGTTTTCTCATAATATTTTTATCATGGAAGGCCTTGAGTTTCTCCTTGTACAACCTCGAAATCTCATAAGAGTCTCTTCTGATTTCCTCCAACTCATTGATTTGTAACTTTCTATGCTCGCCAGCTTGGGTCAAATTATAATTCAAATTTTTAATAGCGCAATATGCCTTATGTTCCATTTCAACCGGTAAATGACAAGCTTTGCCATATACGAGACGATAGGGAGACATTCCCAAAACCGTTTTGAAAGCCGTTCGATAAGCCCATAAGGCATCAGTGAGCCTTTGTGACCAATCTTTACGGTTGGGATTCACAGTTTTTTCCAAAATATTTTTAATCTCCCTATTGCCTAGTTCAGCTTGTCCATTGGTTTGTGGGTGGTAAGCGGTCGAAACTTTATGTGTAACTCCATATTTCTGCATAAGTTTTGCAAAAGGTTTGTTACAGAAATGGAGTCCACCATCACTTATGATCGCTTTAGGCATTCCAAACCGACTCAGAATATTTTCTTTTAAAAATTTCAGAACGACTAAATGGTCATTAGTCTTGGTTGGAATAGCCTCTACCCACTTGGAAACATAATCAACAGCAAGTAAAATATAGAGATTCCCACATGAAGAAGGAAAATGACCCATGAAATCAATGCCCCAACAATCAAAAATTTCTAAAATCAAAATGGGAGTCAAAGGCATCATGTTTCTACGGGTTATCCCTCCTAATTGTTGGCATCTCTCACAAGACTTACAGAAGTGATATGCATCTTTGAAAAGAGAAGGCCAGTAAAATCCACATTGTAACACTTTCGCCGATGTCTTCTTGGCAGAGAAGTGTCCTCCACAAGCCTCGGAATG
This sequence comes from Hamamelis virginiana, assembly GCA_017140935.1. Classification (NCBI taxonomy): domain Eukaryota; kingdom Viridiplantae; phylum Streptophyta; class Magnoliopsida; order Saxifragales; family Hamamelidaceae; genus Hamamelis; species Hamamelis virginiana. The sequence continues at coordinate 169,628 of JAESVK010000314.1, read as the reverse complement.
ACAAAATGATAAGATTGATTTTTGTTCATTCTCTGGAATACACCTGCGAATAATCTGATCAGCACAGCATTTAAACAGATAAGGGTCATCAAAGAAGAAATATTTAACTACAGATAAGAACTTTTTCTTGTCTTGGGAATTCCAATCAGTTGGAATTTGTTCTGTCACAAGATAGTTGATAATATCAGCAAACCAAGGACAAGTAATGAGAGCAAACAGTTGCTCATCAGGGAAAGTTTCAGAAATAGGTTGAGTTTCAAAAGAATCGTCAAAGATGATTCGCGACAAATGGTCGGCCACCACATTCTCAACTCTTTTTTTATCTTTGATAATAAGGTTAAATTCTTGGAGGAGAAGGATCCACCTTATTAGTCTTGCCTTAGCATTCTGCTTAGTGAATAGATATTTTAAAGCAGAATGATCAGTAAAGACTATAATAGGAGTTCCTATCACGTATGACCTAAATTTGTCTAATGCAAATACTACAACCAATAGTTCCTTTTCTGTTGTGATATAATTCATTTGTGCATCATTTAAGGTTCTACTGGCATAGTAAATAACATGTGGCTTACCATCTTTGCGTTGCCCTAGCACTGCCCCTATAGCATAATCACTTGCATCACACATCAATTCAAAGGGCAGATTCCAATCGGGGGATTGCAAAATTGGAGGAGAAATCAAAGATTCTTTTAATTTTGTAAAAGCTCCTCACAATCAGCATTCCACTCAAATGGAATATCTTTTGAAAGGAGACGGCACAATGGTCGTACAATTGCACTAAAGTCTTTAATAAACCGTCTATAAAAACCTGCATGCCCGAGAAAAGATCGGATGTCTTTAACACTTTTAGGGGAGGGTAGCTTGGCAATTAACTCAAATTTTGCTTTGTCTACTTCAATGCCCCTCTTTGACACAATGTGTCCAAGGACAATTCCCTGATCTACCATAAAATGGCATTTTTTCCAATTTAAAATAAGATTTTTTTTCTTTACATCTGAGTAAGACCTTTTCAAGATTAATCAAACAGTCCTCAAAAGAATCACCAAAAACTGAAAAATCGTCCATAAATACCTCGACGATTTTCTCTACCATGTCACTGAATATTCCCATCATACATCTTTGGAATTTACCTGAAGCATTACATAGGCTGAATGACATGTTCTTGAAAGCAAAGGTTCCAAATGGACAAGTGAAAGTTGTTTTCTCCTGGTCTTCCATAGCAACTTCAATTTGATTATAACCGGAGTATCCATCTAAGAAACAATAATAAGCATGCCCTGCCACTCGCTCCAAGATTTGATCAATGAAAGGGAGTGGAAAATGTTCCTTCCTAGTGGCCTCATTCAACTTCCTATAATCTATACAAACACGCTACCCAGTGGTGGTGCGTGTAGCAATTGAGTCCCCCTTTTCATTTGTCACTACAGTTACTCCATATTTCTTAGGAACGACATGAATGGGACTTACCCATTTGCTGTCAGCAATTGGATAAATGATGCCACATCCAGCCATTTCAACAATTCTTTCCTAACAACATCCTTCATGATGGGATTAAGACGCCTCTGAGGCTGACGAGTGGGTTTTACATTTTCCTCAAGATTTATAAAATGGGTGCATACAGTAGGGTTTATTCCTCTAAGATCTACAATAGACCAGCCTAAAACAGTTCTATGTTTTCTTAACACCTCTAACAATTGGATTTCTTGGTCAGTCTTCAAGTGAGAAGAGACAACTACAGAAAAAGTTTCATTTTCTCCTAAGAAGGCATATTTCAAGTCAACTGGTAGAGTTTTCAACTCTAGCACCGGTGGTTCATCAGAAGATGGTAATAATTTCTTCTCTGATGGAGGTAATTCCTCAAAACGAGGTACCCAACCATTCACCTCCACTTCTTCATGATTTAAAACAGATAAACTAACATTTACCTCATCATTTATACTTACCTCACAATCTTGATTCTTAACCAGACCATCACTCACATCTTCAAAATTCAATTCAGAGAGAAGTTCCAAATGTTATTGAACAACTGTCTCTATCTGGTTTACTTGTTGAATATCCTCAGCATCATCATTTTCTTCCATTTGCCTGCACACATTGAAAATATTTAAGTTAACTGTCATATTTCCAAAGGAGATTGTCATAACACCATTTTTACAATGAATAATGGCATTTAAAGTAGCCAAAAATGGTCGCCCTAGGATGATTGGGATTTGTGTCCCTGAGTCTGGTACAGGCTGAGTTTCTAACACAATGAAATCCACAGGGAAATAAAAGTTATTGACTTGCACTATAACATCCTTTACAATCCCTTTAGGCTGTTTCACACTACGGTTAGCTAATTGGAGATTGATCGAGGTTGGTTGCAACTCTCCTAAGTCCAATTGTTGATATACATGATATGGAATTAGGTTCACACTTGCTCCAAAATCGATAAGTGCATGCTCAATTTTATGCTCACCCATCACAATTGGAATTGTAGGACACCCTGGGTCTTTAAGCTTAGGTGGAGTGTTGGCTTTCAAGATAGAACTAGCCATCTCAGTCATAAAAGCATCCTTAGGAACATTTGTTTTTCTCTTTTGAGTGCATAAATCTTTTAAAAATTTTGCATAAGCCGGCACTCTTTTGATAGCTTCTAACAAAGGAAAATTGATTTTCACTTCCTTAAACATGTCCAGAATCTCAGTATTGTCAGTTGGTTTCTTGAGCTTTCTAAGCCTTTGAGGAAAAGGTGCAGAAGGAGTATAAAGTTTTTCAGCAACCTTTTCAGGTTCTTTTTCCTCCTCATGTTCCTTAGGAATTTGATGTTCAATTTCAGGTAAATCACGTTGTATCTCATCTCCCATCTTTTGTGGACTAGAATCCAAAACAATTTCATTTTGAAATGATTTTGGGTGGATGGTTTTATCAACTATTTTACCACTCCTTAGAGTGGTGACAGCCTGAACTTGTTCAACATTTCCCTCACTAGTACTTACTGAATCAACACTATTCTGTCCCTTAGGTGCTTGGAAAGATTGGGTAGGAAACCTACCTTTCTCTTGCTGCAAAGTACCTACAGAAGTGTTAAGTTTAGAAACCTGCATTTTCAGCTCATTAACAGAATTACGAAGATCAGTATTAGAAACATTCTGGCTTTGGATAAATTGGGTAACAATGTCTTCCAAGTTTCTTTTGTGTGGAGGTTGATACACAGATGGATTTATTTGGTTTTGCTGAGGAGCAAAATTTGCTTGATTCTGAGGTGGTGCAAAGGTTGCATTAGGGTTCTGAGGAAACCCTTGTGCTTGAGGTTGGTAATTTAGAGCATTACCTGGATGTGTCTGGAATTGCCCTTAGGGGTAATATCCTTGTTGTTGTTACTGCTGTGGGTGGAACTGCTGTGATTTCCCTTGAGAAGGACCTGCAATTTCATTTCTCCATTTGAAGTTTGGATGATTTTTCCAGTTTGAACTATAAGTCTCTCCATATGGAAAATTTGAAACTTTCTGTTGTGATCCTTGGTAAATGGCATTTACACTGGCTTGGTCATTACAAGACTCCTTGAAAGTAGGGTACGAGGGACAATCATCAATTGAATGCCCTTGTATATTACACAGATTATAGAATTCAGCTTCTTTAGAAATAGGTAATGTAGACACTTCATTCACTTTCTTCATTTCTAAGGCTTCTACTTTCTTTATCAATTGAGCTAATCTAGCCTGAGTCTCATCTGGCTGTTTTACAATGAATTTAGGATAACCTTGAAGGTTAGCAGGAACAATTATCTTTTCTTGAAAGATCGAATATCCTTTAAGAACGGGCTTAGGAAAGATATCTTGGGTTGGTCCAAAATGTGCCCACCAATGTAGGAACTAATAGGGGATATCAAAAGAGAATGCCTTATTGAAAAAGATCATCCATGAATGACAGTGATCTTTATTCTGAAAGAAAAAGGCATTATACCAAGCTTGCTGATAATCCCAATAATTAAATCCTTGAGGATTAAATTTATGGGAGAATTTCCAAGAGAGAAAAGGAGAATCACCCCAAGCTGTTAACGAAATAACTTTGGATATCTTGCAAGTGGTATGATTTATCTGGGTCGGATCCCTAGTATCCGGATAATGTTTGAATGAAACTGAATCAGTATCAACCAAAATATATTCATAAAATTTCTGAGTTTTCTCAGAAGTTACTGAAAATCTTCACCAAACATTAACTGTGCTATATGAATTGGCTCTTTTTTAAACTCAATTAACTATTTTTCAATAGCCATTATCGATAGCTTTTGAGATTTCTTAAAAAACTTTGATTTAACAGAAGTGGTGCTAGAAGCTCCCACAGTTTTAACCGATTCAGAAAATGTTTTCGTCAGAGCCAGAAATGCATTATGCCTCTTTTTGATAACTTTTTGATCATCAGAAGAAAGAATATCAAATGGATTTTGAAGAGCAAGCTGAGCTTCTTCTTCATCAGCCATAAAAGCCCAAGATTGCCTTGGGGTTTTATCCTGAATAGCATAAGACGCTTTGGACTGGACCAAAGGGCCTATAAGGATATATTTGGCCAAATGCCTTGGTTTATCTGATTGGGCCTGATACCCTTTATCTTTCTTTGGAGCCATTGATGCCCTGTAAGAATTCCCGGGTGAGAAAGTCAGGGACAGAATTTGATTCTCCTTTAATATACTCAATATCAAATTCAAAAATAGATAATATAGCTTGCCATCTAGCAAAAATATGATTTGATGCAAGATTTTTAACATCTTTTTGTAAAACTTCTTTAGCAGATTTGCAATCAACTCTAACCAAAAATTTTTTGTTTAGCAAATCGCTTTGAAATTTATTTATGCACAAAACTATGCTCAAAACTTCTTGTTTGATTGTAGAATAGTTTTGTTGGGCTGGATTCCAAGTACCCGAATGATATCTCACAATTATCTCTTTGTTATTTTCATCTCTCTGTAGTAGGATCCCACCAAACCCTATACCTGAGGCATCTGTTTGGACTATCTTAAAAGCTAAAGGATCATCTATGTTAAGACATGGGAGGCATTGAGCCTTCTGCATGATAACTCTAACTATTCCTGTCATCTCTTCGGACCACTCAGGAGGATTCTTCCTAAGTCTCTTCCTAAGAGGAGCACATAATTGACTCAGATTTGGGAAGAAATTTGAGATGTAATTGAGACTTCCTAGAAATCTCTGTAACTAAGTTTTGTTAACAATGATATATGGGAACTTGTTAGCAAACTCTATGGATCTCTCTATAGGAATGATAGTACCCTAATGAATGTTGTGTCCTAAGAACCTAATCTTGGACTGGAAAAGAGATATCTTTGATACAGACAAGACTAACCCATTATATCTGATGGTGTTGAAGAATTTATTCAAATGTTTCCAATGTTGATCAATAGATGTGGAGAAAACTAACACATCATCTATATAAACAATGGTAAAATTTGAATATGGTGTGAATATATCATTCATTATATTCTGAAACTCCGAAGGAGCATTCTTCAAACCAAAAGGCATAACATTCCACTCAAAATGTCCAAAAGGGACAATAAAAGTTGTTTTATATCTATCCTGTTCATCAATCTGAATTTGCCAAAATCCAGATTTCATATCAAACTTAGAAAAGATGGTAGCATTGCTTAATCTTGTGATTAAGTCTTGTTTATTTGGAAGAGGATATATTATCCACTGTAAAGCATCATTTAAAGGTTTATAATTGATAACAAGTCTTGGAACACCTCTTTTAAGTTCAGTATTTTTCTGAACATAAAAGGCTGTTGCATTCATTTGAATGGGACGAGCTTTTGTTGGTATCATATGTTCTTGGAAATCTGCATTGTAAGGTAATCTTACAATAAATTTCTTTCTTTCCCAAAATGCATTAGGAAAGTCAGAGCAAACTTCTGATTCAGGTTTCTTTTTGAAATCTTGAATAGATTGTTGCAATTTCCAATTTGTTAACTGTTGTTCTATTTGTTTGTGCTTTATTTCCTTTTTAAGAAAGAAAATATGATTTTCCTTTCTTTGAATCATATTGATTTCAGGAAATATAGCCATATCTCTTAACATGTTAATGTTTTTATCTATGGGTGGAGATATAAAATGAAAGAATAACTCTTTATCCTTTATATTTGCTACTATCCCTTGGTCATCAACCTTAAAAGGATGAAGAAGATTTAAGAAAGGTGTTCCAAGAATCACACTTTGCTTTAAATCTTTAACAAGGATAAATGGAGGTTGTATACAAATTCCATTATTGCAAACATGAGCATTTGTCAATTTATATCTAATTTGTAACCTGGCACCACTAGCAGTATTTAATTGTTCTTTGGTTTTCTCAAAGTATTTGGTAGGAAGTAATCCTTCCTGAATACAATTGAGATCTGCACCATAATCAATTAATGCTATGATATCAAGTTTATACTCTTTGCTGATAGTGATGGTTAACCTGACATTCCATTTCTAAAATGTTACTCGAGTTAACAAATTAATGAAAGCATCTTCTTCAAGAAGATCGACAACTTCTTCAAGAGGATTGACAGCTGCTTCTTCATCTTCACTGGAAGAAGATATATTAGTAGAGGTATTACTAGACGAACTTGTATCTTGCTTTTGTTTCAAGAGTAGCAAGCTCACCTGAGTCTTTAATCTACTAATTTCACCATCAGTACATTGTTTTAACTCTTTTAATTCAAGTTTAACTTGTTTTAAATCTGATATACCATAAGCCTATATATATATATAGAGAGAGAGAGAGGGGTTCTCCCGAGCGACGTGGACCGCTTGGATTGATCCCAAAAGTCAATGCTACAGTGCCACGATTCAATGCTTCAGTTTCTTGTCAGGGCTTATTTGAAAAAACAAAAAAAGGTTATATTGCCAAATAACTTGTAAAGATAGCTATTTAATTCCATGGTGTTGCTATTATCGTTAACATGCATTGCTATTATCGTTAACGTGGGCTTCCTGATGTGTATAACACATGGAATTGAAGCATGGGAACTATGGTGTTGCTATTATTGTTAACGTGCATTGCTATTATCGTTAACGTGGGCTTCCTGATGTGTATAACACATGGAATTGAATCATTCCAACTTGCTATAAAGGGGTACGTGGGCTTCCTTATGTGTATAACACATGGAATTACCAATAATAAGGGAGTTCAAGTTTTTAATTATTACTTTGTTACAATTTAACACATTATGCTACACCTTATGCTGTAGCTTAAAATAAAAAATAATGTGGTTCATCACCATTTTTGATAATAAGCAACACCATTATCCTTAATGGTGTGCTTTTAAGTAAAATAAATTTGTCATTTCTCATCACTATGCTTTCAACTTTACAATGTTAATTCTCCCATAAATAAATGCACAATTTGTGTTCACTATCTCTGTTTGCTTTAAATTGGATCGAAGAGAACTCTCTAATTAATTCGACAGGTAGATATTCGCTGTAAAAACAACTAAACTTAATGCAATTTACTGTGAATGAATCTTTCTTTCAGTGGTCAAATAGATTTTTTCATAATTACAATTACCCATGCCATCAATCACTGGGACAGGTGATTAGCCATTTCTCAGAAGGCTTCCCATCAATCCATTTACTGCATCCTGCAAATTTTAATTGAAGAACCCATTTATATTGGATCGAAGAGAACTCCCTAATTAATTCGACAGGTAGATATTCGCTATAAAAACAACTTAACTTAATGCAATTTACTGTGAATGAATCTTTCTTTCAGTGGTCAAATAGATTTTTTCATAATTACAATTACCCATGCCATCAATCACTGGGACAGGTGATTACCCATTTCTCAGAAGGCTTCCCATCAATCCATTTACTGCATCCTGCAAATTTTAATTGAGGAACCTATTTATGAATTCAACCACTTATTTACTGCACTCATTTTGCTTCATTCAATTTGTATCAGAATAGAACTGAATCAGTTGAATTGAAAGAATTTTACATAATATGATTTTAAATTATACTGCATCCTGCAAATTCTAATTGAAGATCCCATTTATTAATTCAACCACTTATTTACTGCACTCATTTTGCTTCATTCAATTTGTATCAGAATAGAACTGAATCAGTTGAACTGAAAGAATTTTACATAATATTTATGATTTTAAATTATACTGCATCCTGCAAATTCTAATTAAAGAACCCATTTATGAATTCAACCACTTATTTACTGCACTCATTTTGCTTCATTCAATTTGTATCAGAATAGAACTGAATCAGTTGAACTGAAAGAATTTTACATAATATTTATGATTTTAAATTATAATAAATCGAAGGGTTTTCTTATCACTTGATTCATCAAAGAAAGTGATGCTCATGTATGGCTCATGCACCAGCTTTGCGTTCAGTGATTTGATATGTATGTACTTTAAGTACAATAAGGCTGTAATTTCCAGTATTTATATTTTTATTTTATTATTTTTTATTTTTTAAGTGAGTCACGGGTTATAAAATCCACGACATAAACAATAATTGGAAATAAGCATGCTACATGAATAGTAACTAATTTGTTTTAATGCACTGCACTTCAATTCTTTTCATGGTACTACATGCAAGAATAGCACGCGTATCTAAACTGCACTTTTTGGATTTTTATGTAGGAATGGTAATGCTTACTATTTGAGGATTGAGGTAGATGAAGAAAGAGATGAGTACGTCAATTTTGCAGGATCAAATAATCACAATAAAAAAAATTAGTTTTTTTTTTGGATAATTAGTTAACTGCAAGAGATGAATGGTTTTTCAGTTCCCTTATCATAATTATTACCATTACTTTAATCCTATTTTTTTATAACACCAATGTGGGCCGATTATTATGAGAAATCAACCGTTGGATTAGAAACTTATATTATATATATCATTTTTTAAAAATATCACAATTATCCAACGGTTGGTTTATGAAAACTGTCACTTTGAAAAGGTACCATAACATCTTATTTTTGGACAAATATTTTTTAAAAAATAAAACCGTTTGATCACTGTTATTTTTGCTCGTATGCCACTAGGTTTCTTCAATATTTGAAAATGGGTTGAGGGCTGACCTAATCGTCCCACCATATACCAAATCCCCCCTTCCATGCCGAGAAATATGGATTGGTTAGGATAGCTAAAAATATGGGTTATTATCCGCATCCCACATTTGGAAACTGATTTTGGTGTTAATGAAGGGTATTTGTGATATTTTATTTAGCAAATTTGCACATTTATGTATCACTAAAATAAAGCGGGGCCTTTTGGATCTCAAACGAGTTATACTAGGGTCCTATTAGTATAAAACCCAATAATTATACAAGCAATGCAGTTATCAATTGTATTTGGTATAAATAATGTAGAAAAGAATGGTAAGGATAAGCTATTTGGATTTATTATTTAATTAATTTGATTGCATCAATTCCTAAAGGTCTGGAAACTTTTTGCATTAACAATGATTTATCAAATGCATTGCTTTTGTCATTGGTTTTCCTACATTAGGAAGGCGCATGGCTGAAGCTGTAGTGTAATATTATAGGATAATTATATTTGATTCTTTGCCAAAGGAAACTCACGGGCCAAACATTGTAATTTTTATTTAATGAATGGATGAGTCAAGTACTCATAACCTGACTACATACTTCCATTTTCTTGGAAACCATGAATCTTGTACTTGCAATTTCAGATGATTCACGTGAAAGTGGCAGAGTGGAACTAGTTGAAATTGTTGGGTCGAAATTTATATATGGAAGTATTGGTGTCATACCTGTTCAAACATAAAACTTCTTTTGTAGGAAATACCCAATTAAGCAAAAGAATGGGTGACCACCGAAGCTGAAACGGCAGTATACCCGAGGACATTTCATCAGTTCGTTGTGATCGACGAGTAGAAGCGATTAAGGAATCCATAGGTATTATATTACGGTTATTTCATTATAAATTGTTCGTTAACTATTTATTATCTTCACCATATCAAATTGCATCTAACCGGCATTCGAAAGCATTGTTCAATTTAATAAATAAGTAAAATGATTAAACTTATTATATTTCATTGAAGAAACGTACTCTCTTTACTTTTATTTATTTATTTCTTTATCTTCTTGATTATTTAAGGAATGGAGAACGAATTAAAAATAGCAGTAAGGGAAATAAATAACAGTGGTCGGAGATGGCTATTGGGAGGGATGAGTACGTACCATGAATGGTGGAGAACCGATCGGCGTGAGTATTATGCAGCTGTCAGACGGGAGTGGCCACGTAGGGTACGTGAGGCAGAGATATTAGTGGAAGATTTGCGTAATTTGAATGCACCAATCCCTCGACGAGATTCGTTGGGTATGGAACTTCGAAATGTAGATGACTACGTGCAGGCCATTATAACAATTCGTGAAGAAAACAATAGAATGATGATTCGGAGAAATAGGTATTACATTATGGAGCTTGCTCGTGAAGCTTCCGTTGACAACGGGAGGGAGTTAAGTAGCGTAGAAATGTACGAAGTGATTGACAATTCATATTACCTATCGGATTCTTTCATGTCGGATGAGGATAGTAATACACAAAATGTATGATTGAGAATTATGCAAGCAACTACTATCATAAATAACACAGGTATCACATAAAATTTTTTTAATGTAAAAATACAGACTTAATGGAAGGGAATAGATAATCTGGTGCATAAAATTTCTAAGCGTTGTCGTCTTCGTCCGACATGGGGGTATCAAACAGGAAATCTTTACAAGTTAATATCTTATAGTTTGCTCAGTGGTTAACTCCCTACCTTCCGCTTCCGCTGCATCTGACGCTGTTTTGAGGTAGTAGTACCTATATCTTCGGGCAGCCATTATGTTGTTCTCTTCACGTATAATGTTCAGGGCTCTCCGAAGTTCAGCGAAATCCCCCGTTGGGAGACTAATTGCTCGACGGCGTGGAATAGGAGCCCCCCAATGGCGGAGGTCGTACACTAAATTTACAGCAACTCTACCCCTCCTAAAGATGATGGGCAAACATATCCCATTGGATACATGAATCCTAAGTTTGCGACAATGAATAAAATCATCCACTCAAACTTATATGCCAGGGGTTCAGAGGGTGCATCAAAACAAGCTGAGGTGAATCTTCTCATCGAATTCATGGGAGATGCAATTATTGATGTAGCTGCATGGATTTTCGAGGACATTGTGCTATACATTACTGAGCGGGCGAATCGACTAATGCCATTTCCCCATATGATTACTCAGCTATGCATTGATCAGGGAGTCACTTCTCCCGAATCATGCAGTTTTGGGGAGGAAGGGATTTTTCCAGCATCTTCATCGATGGGACCTCGAGCGAGGGCAAAGGCTGCACGATCCGCACAGGCAATACATGGAATGAAGACCCGTGGAACATGTTCTAGCAGTACACCACAGTATGTACCACGTGTCACTACAATTCAGGAAATGATTGAATCCATCCAATCTCAACAGAAATCTTTGGACGATCGTATGCAAACACTCGAGAGTCGTATCTACACTGACATACAGACTATGCATCATGATATCAGTCGGATTCTGCACCGACAGGACATCCAGTGGACTATTCAGATGGTTCTGTATAAAAATCTTGAGCATTTATGTCGGACATTAGGTGCAGAACCTTTTCCTCCTTTCCCTTCAGAATATTTCAGAGAGTTTGGTTACCTTATCCCAAATACTCCACAAGCAGCAGATGGTGTGGGAAAGGAAGGTGAAAATGCCATGGAATGAGAAGATGAAGAGCGTACAGTTGCAGACGTCAATGTTGACCCAGGCATTCCACCTAAATAAAATATGAGGTAAATCTTAAGCTTAATATATGTGTGTGTGTGTGTGTGTGTGTGTGTGTGACAAAGGCAATACCCTAAGTATATTTTTATACACAAAACAATATATAGCTTGAACTATTCGGGTGTTAATTTTGTTTGGGGCATTGTTAGCTCTGTTTCTGCCAATGGGTGGTTTCGCTAAAATTGATTGGTTCTTCTCTACCTCATGAATTTGTGCACTTCAATGGCAGCTGCTATGATGAAATGGTCGAAGCAATCTTCATGTTCTATGTTGTTTTGGTGCTTAATATTTTGGTTGGAATATTGCTTGGTGTGGGATGTATATTGATGCAGTTGGGTTTTCTTAGGTAGTTTTAAATTTTTGCTTGAAGCTACTGTGTGCTAGCTGTTGTGGGCTACTTGTCTATGATTTGTGATGCTATTATCGCTTTGTATTACCTCTCAAAAGACCTTTACTAGTATGCTAAATTGCAGAGTTCCATCTTGGGTAACTTCAATATCTTGTTGATCCTTGCCCAACGTGGAACAACATCTTATTCTACCTGGTGTGTGCTGTCTTAGGACATGATCTTACTGCTGGTCTTGATCTTGACATCTGATTTTATTTTGTATGTCATGCAGGAAGCTAGTTGTGTCTAAGAAGCAATGCCTCTCAATATTTATGGATGAACTCCTCTTGTCAGCACTGGTTCTTTCATATTCACCAAAGAGTGTTCATGCTTGGAGCTATAGGTAACACAATTAATGATGGTTTCACTTTATATTTGCAGACATATCGGCACATGTATGTGTTATATGTACCACTAGTGACACTGAGCTTGAATTTATATTATGTATCAGAATATCCCAGATTATTAGTGTCCAGTAATTTCCATGCTATTGTGTTTATAGTGACACCCCCATAAACACCCATTACGGATACTAAATGTGGCAACAAAACAAAATCGGAGGTAAAGTCAAGTTGTTTCAGCATGTAAAATTGATAATTAATGATTGTTAATCATTAAGGCAACAAGTGTTTTTTGGGTATATAATTATTAGAATGGAAAGTCATTTAGGTAATTTTACTAAAAAAATAGTCATTTGGGTAAAAAATAATAGATTTTTGTCCCCATAACTAGGATTTAATAAGAATTGATATTCTTGAATAGATTATGTTGCTGTTCAGCACAAAGTCTGTTCATTTGTAATTGAACATAAAGGACAAGAAAAAGATTACAAGGGTCATTAGTCTCTCAGGCACAAAAACAAACTAGTTCTTTGATGCTCTTATGTCGACCATATCTTAATTTGTTATCTCTCTTGTTTTCCTTATTTATTTCAAGTTAAATAGTATTATGGCTCATAAGTTTGATAATTGATCCCACAATACATGATGAAAATGTGAGTCTAAGTTTCAAATTTTACACTATTCATTTTGGAACTCTGTAGTCCTTACTATCTTGTTGAGGCATGCGCTGATCATTTATACAAACACGCACATATGCATTAGCATAACACCCACTAATGGGTTGTTTAAAAATAATATGGGTGTTGAGGCGTTGGCATCTTATGTAAACTAGAAGTCCCGATACGTTGCCTCTAACCTTTGCCTTTCTATGCATTAGATACTTTCCGTCTATTATTCGTTCAGTATCATGGATGAGCCTGCGCCCCTTTGCTGATTTGGGCAGTGCCATTCTGTTTTTTTATATGCTTCATTTCTGATATCTTCATGGATTTTGCTATTTTAGATTGTTTGGCATGGTGTAGAGCTGCTTGTTCTGTTCTCCCCCCCCCTCCTTTTTAAATGTTAGTGAAAATGATGATTTTTGGCAATCCTTGTATATGCAAGTTCATTTGTACATATTACATAGACGTGGAAGGGCTTATGTTGAGGTGAATTGGTATATCTTTTGAGAGCATAGTTTTGTGCTCTATGTCCTGAATGACTAACCAATAGCAGCAATTATAGGTTTTAAAATAGCTCACCAACTAAAGAATGGATTGGAATTGAACTTTAAGGGATTGTTCCCAATACTTGACCGAGTGTTCTTGAATTTTTACAATTTTTTTTTTATTTTTTATTCCCATTGTGAACTTTAAAAATAAGTTGCTTTCAAATTGGCTGTCTATACTTTTGACAGTCAAAATGTTTTCAAAAATTTGTGGCCACTTGTTCTACATCAAAACACTAAGGTAACTCTGCTAAACTGGGGGAACAATATCCAACTACACAGAAACAGGAACAAATCTGGCCTAGAAACCCTTAAAACATCAGAAAATAACAGAGGACCAGGACCCTTGGGAGGAGAATCATATAACCTCAAAATTCTTCCAGTTACCAAGCTACTATTGAACAGCTCAAGCTCTGCTTGTTAATTACATCTTTCACTGGTCTAAACAAGTGAAGCTCAATATTGAGTTTCAAGCTTGATTACATGAGAAGCTGAGATTGAGCAACACAAGGCTTTTTTTTTTTCAGCTGTGCTTGTGAACGGTTGAGTGTTGTATAAAGCCAATAATTCAAAAAGGGTGACAGATAAGAGTTAATCAAAGTTTTGGAGTCCATTAAAATTTCTTATATTAAGCTGGTACAAGCATCTATATAGAATTTGCACATTTAGGCATAAGAGTCAGATTCTAAGATGGATCTAAATATCAAACTAGGCTAATTAATGAACAAGCTTATGCTCCACCAAACCTACATGAAGAACAGGCTAGTTGAGCTCAGTAGTCTAAGTTCAACCAAGCCAAGCTTGTACAGCTCAGTAGTCTACCTGGCTTAGTGAACAGCTAAATTGTCAGGACACTAAACATAGAACACCACTGTTGTAACTTCTCCAATTTGTCCAGTTTGGAGGCACTCAAAATTCTTCCAGTTACCAAGCACTGTTTTTCCTTTAAGTTTTCTTCCTTTCAATAAACATAATGTTGTGTGCTGAGATTTTATAACCACGAAGATGAAACAGGAATGACGAAAGTCATCTCAGCCCCATTTTTTGGGCTGTTTTGTAGTCATTTGAAAGGCATGGATAGCTGGATATTTTTATCCATTGCTTGATACATATTAATCCACAATGCCAGAGAGACACTGAGCTTGAATTTATTCTGTTGTTTTGATGTAGAACAAGTGGCCAAAATTTTTGAAAACATTTTGACTGTCAAAAGTATAGACAGCCAACTTGAAAGCAACTTATTTTTAAAGTTCACAATGGGAATAAAAAATAAAAATAAAAAATTGTAAAAATCTAAAATAGCAATCCATGAAGATATCAGAAATAGTGTCAATCTGTATCAGAATATGGTCGACTTACCTCTCAATCTAAATTACTATGGTTTAATAATAAAAGTTATTTCTTCAAGCAATAAGCTCTACATAGATAATAAAAGTTAGCTAGATTGACTTTAAAGCATTAACACCACCGAATGAATGGGATGTCTACTAATTTGCTACACTCTTTCTTTTTCTTTGCAGAAATCTAAAGAAACTCTTTGTATCTGAAGCAAAGTCTCAAGAAGAGAAGGTTGATATACATTCTTTTCTTTCATTGTCTTAACTGATCATTTATGTTACTCTTTTTTGGGTAACATTTCTAGTACTTTTAATTTTCAGAAATCAAAGAAGTGGAGATGGGTTTTTGGTAGGCTTAAGCTCAAACAATACCCAGCACTTATTGTAATTCCTTATTTTTTTTACTAACCTGAGGAGACACCATAATCAAAACTCTTAAGCTATGATGTTTCTATTGCTAAAGAATATACAAAGATCAAAGTCAATCGAACCTATCTAAGTTCATCAATCCACCATCTCAGGAAAAAATCATATTGGGAGAAAATATGAGGAGTATTTTTTTTTTTTTTGGTATAAAACTTGTTGTCCGCTGATTTGAATCAATGAAGCACATGGTATTTGCTATTTATAGGCAAGCAAAATGAGTGCAGTAAATAAAGTGGTTGAACCCATAAATGGGTTATTAAATTAATTTTTGATAAAATGGTTGAACCCATAAATGGATTCTTCAATTAATTTTTGCATGATGTAGTAAATGGATTTATGGGAAGCCTTCTTAAAATGCCTTATCAAGGATGTAGTAAATGGATTTATGTGAAGTCTTTGTGAAATGGCTTATCACCTGTCCGGTATGTGTATGCATTATGGAAATTGTAATTATGAAAAAATATGTTACTTTGATTAATTTATTTTATTTTTTTTCCCAATCAACATATAGCTAAAAAAGTGGGTTATTTATGCTACATGGCACAACCTACAATTGTGGGTTTGTGATTGGGTCCATATATAAAGTTGATAAGTAGTTCAGGACTCTATTATATCAACTCATGTACTGTATATGAGTACACCACGTGATTAGATCCAACGCTTTTGCCATACAAATATAATTTCAAACTTATGGCAAACCTTTGCCTAAATTATCCATGTAATAATATTAATATTATATTATAATTACATTCGGAAGCTGCTTCTTCATTAGTACAACCATTTCATCAACACACAGCATTTTGCATCATATCCCATAGGGTAACAAAATATGGTGTTACCCAAACTATAGGTATTGGGTAAGGTTACAACACCTCAAAAAACAGGAAAACCATATATAATATTTAGATTACTGATATGAGATAATAGACCACCATAATCATGATTCAACAAAAACTGCCAAAAAACCTAGCAAAACTATTCATATTTCTTGACTGCTGCCGTCATCACTATCAGCAGCAAATTGATCACCAATAAGACCCCCATCTTCTTCACCGGAATCATCGCTTGATGAGTCAACATCTGTTTGATCTCCGCATAGTTCCATCAACGT
>JAESVK010000314.1:71640-142271 GCA_017140935.1 Hamamelis virginiana | reverse complement strand
TGCCTCTCCCGTTGGAGCGCCATATTTTCAGTTTCAGTAGCCATTTTGCCTAACAGCATGAATATGCCTCTCCCGTTGGAGATGCTTTGAGTATGCAGTCCTAACTTCACATGGATTCTTAAGCTTACAATTACAGAACTTTTGTGTTCCTCGATTGATATTGTTTGCACTACCTTTAGATGTCATTACTACAATTGCAAATCGCAAAACCACTATTGGGTGGCAAAACCAAAATATGGCCAAAAACTAGTGGCCAGCCTATTGCAAAATTTCACAAAACACCGTCAACTAACAGAGAATGTAAATAAAAAGAAAAATGGTATGTTCCCAAACTTACCAAGCAAAATTTCCGATTGATAAATAGAGCAGAAATTTTTTGTTTACTATTTTGTTACTCTGGCCCAATACCCTAAAATATAAAAACACGCAAAAAATTAGAAGATAATAACCTATTTTGAGGGAATTTTCCTAAACTGTATAATGACATTGCTAAACAGGGAAAAAAATTGCCATTAAGAGATTTTTGACGAAGATGCTATTTCCAGAACATAGTTAGCCAATTGCTGGTGTTATTTTTTTCCTCAAATTCAAAACACTATCCACACATCCTTCAGCCATTTTTCTGTTTTTTTATTTGTAGCAGCAATGATCTTTTTTTCAAATTAATCAGACTATCAACATTCTTCAGCCACTATCCACACATTCTTCAGTTGCTGGCCCTTCTTTTTTTATTTTTTTTTCAAATTCAGAACACTATCCACACATACTTCATCATATTTTCTGGGTATTATTTTTAAAAGATGATATTTTTCAATTCAAATGACTAACAAAAATGTGAGATAATTTGTTGTTTACTGATTTCTAACAAAAACACTAACCACATCTTCATCATATTTAATGTTTTCTAAAAAAAAAATGTGAGATAATTTCCCTACAAACTTCAACCACATTGGAGAGAGAGAGAGAGGGAGAGGGAGAAAGAGAGAGACCTAAAGTAGTAGATGAGGAAGAGGAGAGATAAATTGAGAACTAACGTGTAAGATTCGAGATCGGCAGCAACCCGAGCTGTGGATGTAGTTGCAAATGCCGCTGCTTCTTAAGCTGTGCGCGGAGAAAGAGAGAGAGGAAGAAAAAGTGTAGTTACCTGCATCCTACTTTCCGACGAGATGGAGGCGAGACGGATGGTGGGTTAGGGGTTTTTTTTTTTTTTGAGAGGAGAGAGAGAAGGGAGAGAAGTGAGACCGAGAATGATGAGGAGAGAGAAGTGACTGCTACTGCTTTTTCTGATTTCACGTGGGAAGAGGAGAGAGAAATAACATTAATGTTTTTGAAAAATGGGTAACTTTTCTTTATCCAATCTTAGCCGCTGAACTAATCAAACGGCCAAAACCCATCAGCGGCATATATGCTATATCAGGCTGGCCTGAACGTAGCAGATTTGTATATTTATGTGTCTGTAAGTCATGATAATATAAGGTCGGGCTTATGTAAAGTTGCATAAAGTCGACTCTATATGATTAATTTTAGTTCGTAAAAATGATCGTTGGATTAAATGCCCCTCCTCTGTATGTCATGCCTGCAAAAATTCACAGTGATCTGACATTTGGTTTTTGAAATATGTCATTGTAAAAATATGTAACTTATTTATTCTTCAAAATATCACCATTTTTTTTTAACAGCAGTTATTTCAAAACCAACCTTCAGATCACTGTGATTTTTTGCAGACTTGACATACAGAAGAGGGGAATCTAATTCAACGGTCATTTTTACGAACTGTGATCTAAAATTAGCCATATGGAGTCGACCTTATGCAACTTTACGTAAGACCGGCCTTATATATATATATGTGTATTTATTCAATCTTTTTTATTCAAAATATTAAAGATCAAATATTAAACTAAAAAGTTCATTATTTTCCTCCCAAAATGACACAAACATATAAATACATGGGAACAAACACACATGAATACATATGAAAAAGAATTTGAATGAATATATTTAACAAAAACACATGAACTTTATATGTTTCATGGTTAAAAATCATACATTTTCTTAGCGCCCGAAGCGACAAATATTAATGTACAGTCCGGCAACATTCACCGAATTCCGGCACACATGAATACATATGAAAAAAAATATCAATGTATACATTTTAAAAAAAAAAAACTGTGAACTTCATATCTTTCATGGTTGAAAATCCTACCTTTTCTTAGCCCTAGAAGCGCCAGATATCTATGTACAGACGTACAGTCTAATTAGATAGCATAGGAAGCGCTAGAAAGCTACTCCTTTCACGGAAATCTTGCCGGAAAGCTCCTCCTTTCGGCATATACATCCTTCAGTCACTTGTATAACAGGTCTCAACTCTCTGATGATGGAGTCTATGAACCGTTTGATGATCTTCTCCTTCACTTCCAAGAGAGTCACTCTACGAACCACACTGGAAAACACACTATACGCAGCTAACCCACGGCGAGAGTTGTGTTCTACACAGAACACTATCTTTCTCTTGAAGTACCCCTTTTGAAATCCTTGTAACGCACAATATCTTTCCCTTGAAGTTTCCATTTTTTTCAAATCATTGTAATCTCTATTTTTTTTTGGGATTACACTGCTTGCATATTTTTTATATTTGGAATGCATGTGTTGTTTTTATTTTTTTTAATGTATAGTTAGTTTCCCTTTATTGAAGGGCAATTTTGTCCTCAAATTTGACTGAAGATTTACTCGGTTAGTACTTTTTTCTTGAATCTAATAGTCCAAATCTCTAGTACAAGGGATCTATCACTAAAAAATCCTTTTTAAAAACCCTATGTTTCTTTATTCTAAAATGTTCATTAATTAAGGGCTGATGAACATGTCTAGTTGTTTGGTTACGAGAACTTAAGATAGTGATATGTTCAATCGACTATGTAAAGATGTCTTGGAATCTTTTTGAGTTTCCGCTTGACTAGTTTGGAATCTTTTAACAATGTCGGTATCTAGCTCTATCATATCCTTGTATAACCATGTGAAGATGTCTTGGAATTCTTTTGTTAGTTCTGATATGTCCTCTTTTTGTTCTCGAGACAATGATTCACCAATCTATACTTCCTTGATAACTCCATCAGTACCGATATTAATATTATTTCAAATTTCAAAAGCAAGTAGTGTTGTCTGTAGTTATAGGTCCTACCTTGGGAGATCGACAGTTAAATTTCCTACCTTATATTTAGGGTTCTTTAGTTATAGGTCCTTATTTTTCGAGTTTTGGAACATTAGATCAAAGAAAAAAGTAGTAGCCTGATAGGTCCCTCACTCAATTTTTCGGAAAAAATTATCCTTTAATATAAAGAGGCTAAAAAGTGCACCACATATTCAATCCAAAAAAACTCACAGCTACCTTCCATAAACGCCCAGCAAAATCCCATGAAAAAAGGAATAGAATTTATTCATTTTAAAAGAAAACAATACGAAATCAGACATTACTCGGAAGACCACATTCTCAATTCGTGATTGTGCTTGATCGGACGACTATCCGGAGAGATCTGCAGTCGTCGAAAAGCATCGGCATTCGTTGGATTTTTTGCTCATCCTGCCTGTGTTCTGCTTATTCTTCTTCACTACTAGCTGCTTGGACCCAAAAAAAAAAAAAGTTTGCTTTTTTGAACCTTTAAACATATATTTTTCAAGTTCTTAATAAATTTTCACATTCAACTTTCAATTCATGTGTGAGGGAGTAAAAATCATAAATACATTTGGGTTTGGCTTGATTTTTGAGGGGTTTGATTTGGGTAAAGGTTTCATTTTTTGTGTAAATACTTTCATCAAACCTATTTACCGTCGGGGTTTAAACTTCGGAAGCTCGTCGGACTGGTTCATCTTCGTCGGATATTCATGGCCCCAAAACATATGCATTGAACAAATACTGTCGGGGTTTAAAATTTGTTTTTCTTGGGTTTGATATGATTGGGTTAGTTGTTGTCATGAATGTATTATGATTTCTTGTGCAAAATCAAATACATTATGAGATAATAATCTGATATTTACTATTTTTTTTTTACCATTAAATGCCAAAAATACATTCAAACTTTATACGTGGGTAATTGTTATATGTGGGCTACGTGTTCACGCACATATAATGTTGAGGGTTTTCTTGGTTTCATGGTTTTGCATCTGTGAGATATCAATGCAAACTTTTACGTTGATTTTTTTAATTTATCTTTCTAAATATTTCAAATGTGAAATTGAGATAAAATAGGAAATATTAAAAAATGAATTAAGGATTATTAGCAAAACTAAATCTGACGGAGTAATTTAGTCTTGAAAAAAAAGGAATTTGACTTTCATCGCATAACCCGGACCTCATGGGTTAGTTAAAAATCTTAGGGATTTAATAGGGTAGTAGAGTTATATAATGGACTTATGACTAAAAAACCCTTATATTTATTCCAAAAAAGATCTTTGTAGCGTCTCATTTCTACCTGGCAATTTTCTCATTTTGGTCTTTTTCCCATCTCCTTCTCAATTTTCATTTGATGATATTTTTGTTTACAAATGGTGGGCTTTGACATGTTATCCATCAAAGATTACAGTGGAGGATGATTAAATGAGATGGATCAAACAATTTGCTATTGATCATGCAAATTTCTTCATTTGCGTTCAACTTTCGAATATTGTCACTTTCGCTAACTTGCTCCCTCATAGACTAAAGAGCTCCTACATCCACCAATTTACTTAACTTGAAATCGTTTTCAATTCAACGATTGGTTTTTTAGAACACCAACCGTGAAAAATTGAGACAGTTTCTCATAATTTTTTACAATTTATTTCAAAACTGTGATATTTTTGAAAAAATAGTCGTTGGATCAATGTTATTTTTGGCAGACGTGATGTGTATAAACATATCATCTAATCCAACTGTCGATTTCTCAAAATACATATTCCATATATGGTTTTACAAGCCATGTGTCAAACCATGGGTAAGAACCATGTATCACCGGAACCAGGGGCGAAGCTATTAAGGGGTGAGGGGTGGCACCTGCCACCCCTGAAATTTTAAAAATTAATTATACCTAATATTTTTTTAACAAATTTAATCTTGTCTCCTCTCATTTTCTGATTTTTTTTTTGTAACCCTTTTATGCTTTACTCTCACTATAAAAGGCAAAAACCCACCCTAATTCATGTTTCAACCCCTTCTTCACCTTTTCACGCAATCTATGTGAGGCTTGACTCTGCATGTTAGCGGCTACACTGCTACGGAATTGGATTTGCTCTTGATCTAAGGTTAGATCAACACCTATTGATCTACTACGCGCTAAGATGCCTCAATATAATGATTTGAGGGGATCTAAAGGTCTTCCTTTGTTTGTCTTAATTTGAGTATCAAAGGATTTTTGAGCAATAATCCTATATTTCTCACTCACTTTTTGAGGAATAATCATGGTGATCCAACAATCATTTTTAAAAAAATTGTCATTGTGAAAAAAATGTGATTATTTTGTTCTTCAAAATATCATCATTTTTTCATGATCAATTTTTTCAGAAACTCATTATTGAATTACTGTGATTTTTTATAGGCTTGACATACATAAGAGGGGTCTCTAATCTAATGGTTAGATTTTCAAAATTTGTTTTGCAATTGACCACATGAAGGTCTATTAGCATTTCTATAGTTTTGTTACTTCTAAAATTGGCTTTGATATGAGGTTTTTCTACTGATTGTTACTTCTTAGTGTAAGCTTTACCACACTAGAGGGGTCAACAACATGGGTGTTGATCTAGCATTGATCAACAGAAAATCCAAATCTCACTGCTAAACAACTATGGCAATGGGCAACACGAGAATCTGCGTAACAAAATGGAAGATCAATTCATAAATGAAAACTAAATTGTGTTTATTAAGAGAGGAGAATTTAATAGCGTTGATAATGAAGCCATCATATATACAATGCTTTCAAAAGATGGGGCCCCGTCGAGAATAATTGTAAATGCAAAGAATTGAAATATGGTTTATCAAATATCAATGAAATATAATTTTTGCAATTTTTTTACTTCAATCTAATGAGACAAAAAAATAAAATAAAATAAAATTGAACAAAAATATTCTTGATTTTTTGAATTGGTTAAACTATTAACAAGTAATTAAAGTTCGCCTCCCCTCACTTGAATTCCTAGCTCGCCCCTGACCGGAACTTGACCCATAAATAAAATATATTAAGAAAAATAATGAAACTCCATCGATATGCTTGTAGATATATTAACAATCAATGATAAACACTACATAAAAAAAAGAAAAAAAAAAAGCCTAACACCATTATCCAGTCACACAAATAAATGTCTAATTAATAGAAGTGTGCAAAGTGTAACGAATCAAAACTATAAAGCCTCAATATATTACAATTAAAATTAAAGATATGTAGAGTGTAAATCCATGATAGTTAAGGGGTCAAATTGTAATTTTTCCTTATTATTAATTTATTGTCTCGATTGTGTGTGCGCCTGGCTCAATTACGAGCGAAATCAAACGGGCCAAAGTGGCAAACCAATGTAGCCCGATTCAAATACTCGTATTGCACCTCTCTCTCTCTCTCTCCCCTCTCCTCCCTGTCACCCGCAGGCCGCAGCAACCATTTCTCTCCTCTCGCCGCCGTCTACGCACACAGGTTCCTTTCTCTCTCTTATTTCTTCGGATCTCAACAGATCTTGTCAGGTCTATGCATGTGAATGTGTTTTGGTTTTGAGGGCTTGATTTTTCTGTTGATTCCTTCGTTGATCATTTTCTTCGTTTCGGTTCTTTACCTTGTGGCAGGTTAGAAAATTCTAAGCCTTTGTTTTGTTTCTCTTGCTCAATTCTTTGTTTGGTTGATGAGAAAATGGAGGAAAAGAAACGAAAATAGGTTTTTGAGTTTTATATTTTCTGGCGTTAATTAAGGTGATTGGTTGTGTTTGGTTCAGCTGTGTTCGATTCCATTTTTCGAAAACACTTCTCATAAATGCTTCTTCAGAAAACGGCAAGAGTTTTTAGGAACATAAACTCACTTGTGAATGAAATATGGTTGTAAAATTTTTAACTCATTTTATTTTATTTCCAGCATTTTCATCAGCAACCAAATAGACTAAACGTGTTCTCATGCCAAATGAAATAGTATTGATGATAGGAATGTTGATTCTTGAAATTTGTGAATGAAATGTGATTGTATTGGGTTATTTGCTGTCCTTGGGCTAAATTTTCATTTATATAAATTTTTTGTTCTATGTTATGGCTCTTCTTTCTTTAGGATACAACTTCCCATTTTTATCTGGTAATTGCTTGTTGGAATATAAATTAACTGTGATGAGTGTTGTGGCTGTTTCTACTTGTTGTATTGACATAATAAAAAGAACTATTGAGCTACTGGCATCAGGATAGAAAATTTGATTGAATTGTAAAGCTGGTCAGTGCATTAATTATCAAGATGTTACTAAGCCTGAAGGGTGTTTGATTTTAATTTAAACACTATAAATTAAGATACCTGGATTATATATTATATACCTTGATTGAAGGAAAACAAAGATGAATTGAAGCTGGTAAATCAAAACTGTTGTGTATAATGTTCACATTATTAAGTACTAATAATGCATTATTCATATTATTGAGATCAGAACCAAGTGTTCTCTGAACTTATATTAACACAACTTTCTAAGGAAATCCTATTGATGATTAATAATGTATGCTGAGAAATTACTGACTCTGCTCATTGAAGGATTCTTTACAAAGACCCATGCAACTTGTTGACCGATTAAGCAGTAGGAATTCTTGTGTCCATGAATTTTTTTCCTTGGTGAGCTTGAGTTGGACATGCAGCCTTATTTGCATTTTCGACTCTTCAGTATAACAAATCAGTAGCTGCTGAATTCCATTTATATAATATCTTTTAGAATATTGGAGTAAGATTTTGCTTCGTTATTGATCACTAGATGAGAAACTACAGATGGAACAAATAAAATGCCATTTTCTGCATCTGCATCATTAGTGAGGTCAGTCTTTTTTTGTTTTATTTTTTTGCTAGAGAATATACATCGGTAGGGTCAATTAGTAGTTGTTAGTGGGGGAGCAACAAATGGGCCAATTCTTATCCATGAGGAATGGAACCCAGAACCTCATCTCATAAAGGAAGAGACATGAACCACTAAACCAAAGCTCATGTTCTTGTGAGGTCGTTCTACTACAATGGTAAATTCAGAATTTAATATTGTCACTTAAGAAGATGTTTTGTAGAGCTTAGTAAATCTTGTGTGGTATCGCTAGTGTGAATACTCAAATGCATAGGCAACAATATGCAGTTACACGTTGAAGGAAAATGTTCTCATGCTCACAACTTCTCTACTGGACTCCAGTCGTGGTAAATGTAATAGGCCACAGGGAAGTGTCCACTGGTGTATGGTAAATGCCTATATTCCTCACATGCTTCTTTAATCATGTTGACTGAAAACAATTTGGATTCCTAAATGCATCCAGGTTGTTCTTTTCACAAGTTTATGGCACCTTTTGCATTATTTCTATATTCCCAACATGCTTGTTTAATATATTCTACTTTCACTAGGATTTTGATTTAAATTTTTTTATTTTGTTTCTTTTTCTACCTTTTTTCCGAATAGCCAAGCGGAGCATTAGTGATCTATCTGATTGATGCATTGTCTGATCTGTTGAGTTGATACATGCAAATTTGTACTGTCAGATCTGTTAAATCGTACTTGCAGATTTGTTGAAATCGTTCGATGCACATGCTCTTCAACTAACCTAATATCTCCCATATTTTAAATCAATTGTGAGCATGCTAATAACCCCACTTCCAGATAAATAGGAATATAGATTTGGAGATACTTTTAAGAAATGCTAGGTCTTTAATGAGAAAAGAAGATGTGAGTTCTAAATAAATTGTAGACCCTTGGTCTTCCAAACTTTTATGTAGGAATAGATGTCTATTCTTTCGAAGAATTGTGAGGGTAGTTTATGACATACGAATGTTGTTCACAACATGATGACAGAAAAAAGTAAAACTCAATTTCCTTTGTGGGAAACATAAAAAGCTGGTCAACTGAAGATGATTTTTTATTGGTTTTAATTCCATTATTGTTTGGTAAGTTTTATTTTCTTGTAAATTTATTCAGCTTTGTGCAGAACACAGAGCATAAACACCGTCCCCCCCCGCCCAACACACACACTAGTTATGAGTTTGTTTACTTAAAAATCAGATAGCAGTAGGGGAGTGGACCTAGCCTCATTCAGTTTTTAAAATTCTCAAACAAGTTCTTATGTTTAGTTTATGATGTTATAGCATTTGAGTTTTACCATTTCTTGGGTTTGCATGTGTGCTTTTATTGATAGCATGCCTCTACATGTATTGGGTCTAACAGATATCCCAATACTTTGTTTCTTAAGCTTTCTTCTAATTACCATAAATTTGAGTTACTATGTGATGTCACATTTTTCTTATTTGTTTGCGGCATTCAATGGATATTTTCTGATTGTCTTTTTTGCTTACTTTTAAAGTGTTGACAAAGATTTGATTTTCCTATGTTAGCCTTTCATGTTGTTTTTGACATGTCCTACACTAGAATTACTTTCTTGAGCTTGTATATCAAGTGAGGATTCCTGACAGAAAAGAAGCCTGGAGTTAGAGGAGCCTGAATTGACGGGGATTAGATATTTAATCACCTTCTCAACATAAATTATTTGTTAACTGAGTTTTTAATTACTTCCCAACTTTGCTTGCTGCAATAAGCGAAAATGTTCAAATTCATGTGGGGTCTTAAGAAGTAGATGCATGTGTTATTTTCATTCTTGATTTATTATTAATTTTCATAAATGAAAAATGCAGCAGAAGTGATTTGAGGGGATTTTCATTTCAACCGTAGGATTTGCTCTGTTTTAATGATGCTGAGAATGTTTTATGAATGGCTGGTACAGGTTATATTAGCTCAGTTTGACAGAATAAGATGGGAGGTGGATTTAGAGTGCTCCATCTTGTCAGACCTTTTCTTTCATTTCTCCCCGAAGTCCAGACTGCTGACAGGAAGGTTCCATTTAGAGAAAAGGTCATATACACAGTGATCTCTCTTTTCATTTTCTTAGTGTGCAGTCAGCTCCCTCTGTATGGCATACACTCTACGACTGGTGCTGATCCATTCTATTGGATGCGTGTTATTCTTGCCTCAAATCGCGGTACAGTTATGGAGCTTGGGATCACCCCAATTGTGACTTCTGGACTGGTGATGCAACTCTTGGCTGGGTCAAAGATTATTGAAGTGGACAATAATGTGCGTGAGGATCGTGCACTCTTGTAAGTTCTTTTTTTGAGATAAATTATGTTAAGGTCATTGGTCTGGTTTGAGTTATATCAAGTTCTACTAGTGCTGTTAGACAGATTAGTCTCTAGCTTCTGCTTTTTTTTTTTTTCCAAATTCTTCTTTTACTCATCTTGATGTTTCCAATTGCTTCCAGTAGCTCTGTAAAATGAGCGATCAATTGTAGTGCTCTCAACATGTACTGTGTGTTGCATTTTGCACATTTACCACAGATATGTGTAGTTTCGTAGGTGCTTGCATTTATTGTGGTTTTTCAGGCATTAAGGTGGCTTTTATCTTTTTCTTTGATTGCAACTTGCTTGTACAGCTTGTGCTTTATGTTTTCATCATGATGATTCTTTCTTGCTTGCAGAAATGGTGCACAGAAGTTATTGGGCATCTTGATAGCTGTCGGTGAGGCAGTTGCATATGTTCTCTCAGGCATGTATGGTAGTGTTAGTCAACTTGGAGTTGGAAATGCCATTCTGATTATCATTCAGCTTTGCTTTGCTGGTATCATTGTGATTTGCTTGGATGAACTTCTCCAGAAAGGATATGGTCTAGGCTCTGGAATTTCTCTCTTCATAGCAACGAATATTTGGTAAGCTTCTGAGTCCTTCTGGACTCACCATTAATATATACTTTCCAATGTTGATTATTTAATAGTTGTTGTTGTTCCTATGCAGTGAAAACATCATTTGGAAGGCATTCAGTCCCACAACTATTAATAGTGGGCGAGGAGCTGAATTTGAAGGTGCTGTTATTGCTCTATTTCATCTGTTGATAACTAGAACAGACAAGGTTCGTGCTCTCCGTGAGGCTTTCTACCGGCAGAATCTTCCAAACGTGACAAATTTGCTTGCGACTGTCTTGGTTTTCCTTATAGTTATATACTTCCAAGGATTCCGTGTGGTTTTGCCTGTGAGGTCAAAGAATGCCCGTGGACAGCAAGGTTCATATCCAATCAAGCTTTTTTACACGTCCAACATGCCCATCATTCTGCAGTCTGCACTTGTGTCCAATCTTTACTTTATTTCTCAGGTACTCAAGCTTTATGCTTGTACTCCAAAAGTGTAATAATTATCTCCCGTTCTTAACATTTTAAACATTCTAATTTTATTTGTATGTGTACAGTTACTGTACAGGAGGTATAGTGGTAACTTCATTGTGAACCTTCTAGGGAAGTGGAAGGAATCTGAGTATTCAGGTGGTCAATTTATCCCAGTTGGTGGTCTTGCTTATTACATCACTGCACCATCAAGGTGATCAATAATCTCCTTTTCTTATTAATAATTTTTATTTTGTCTGCTATAACATAGCTTGCATTTCTGTTGGTGGGAGTAATCTTTCTGGTTACATTTGCTTCCCTTGCTTTCTTTACTGGCTGTTGATTATACTCTATTAACACGTTGTAATAATATATTGCAGTTTGGCTGATATGGCTGCCAATCCCTTCCATGCACTCTTCTATCTTGTGTTTATGTTGTCAGCATGCGCACTGTTCTCAAAAACTTGGATTGAAGTTTCTGGATCCTCTGCCAGAGATGTGGCTAAGCAGCTCAAGGTATGACATGGCTTTTAGTTTTCTCATTTTCTGCACCGTTTTTGTTCCATAATGATTTAATGCTTGAATCAAGTGAGATTATTATTATTTTTTTCTTATCAAAGATCTTTTGACATTTGTGTGAAGTGCTCTATGCTTTTTTTTTCATTTTTATATTTTATATTTTTATTAAAAGCAATGTGACATTTTCCTTGCGTTCTTTTCAATGTCTGCCCCCTTGGGACGCAAATATTCCTTCTTAGGCCAAAATACATGGTAATATAGTTGATTGGGCCAACTCAAAAGTGTGGCATGATTTCTTTCTTACATATAGAGCTCACAAGTATGTATAAACTAGGAATGTTTAATAGAGTTAGTGACAAACTAGGTGTTGCAAATAACTTGCACGGTCATTGCTGTAAATGTTTTCTAGGCATTGGCGATGTGGGTCATCACGTTATTTTTGCCCACCTTATACTTTTAGGTTGGATAGAATTATGAGGTAGGTCTGACTTGTTGAATTCTCATGATTATATAGTGTAAACTTTCACTAACCATTGGTAGATCTAATGTTTTGCTTTTGAATTTTACTTGGATCAAGATGGGTCTTGAAGTAGCAATGTATCACTGCTTAACCATGATGGCAGAATGTGTGGAAGCTTCTAATATGAATGCTATATTGTGGATTTTGGAAGTCTGTTAGGAGTTCTATTTGCTTTTAAGTTATATTATACACTCTTTTTTTTTTTGGGTTACGTACGTTGAATGTTTTATAATTTTGACTATTAATTTTTAAAGATGCCTATCATAGATAAAAGTTTTAATATTAAACATTAATTACTATGGTTTGAGCCCCGATATATTCCCTTATTGGTTGGGGTGATTTTTAGGAAGGCTACTAAGCCTATAAATATGGCCAATTCTATTTTAACAGATTATAGTGTTTTTAAGTTGATGTTCTAACAATTTGCATTGAAGAAATTCTTGTTTTGCTAGTTTAGAATATCCTCTCTCTTTTTTTCTTTTCTTTTTTCCTTTTTTGATAAGCAACAAACTTTATTAAAAAAGAGGGAAGAGAATGAGATATCTTACTTACAGAAATTACATTAAAAAAAAACTAATGGTAAAGATTATAATAGGTTTTTTTTTTCTTAGGTTAGTGGGTGGGAGGGGGGGATGCAGCTTTTTAGAAAATAGGCCCAGGCGCCCAGCCCACTCATTTCATTCATGTTTGAGTACGATCTGCATCCTCCAACATTATTGATACACTACATCCATTCCCTGACTAAACAAATCAACTCGTACTACATACATCCCTGATATGGGTGCCAAGCCACTTGAAAGTTGATGTTAAAATTAAGGGAACTTGAGCAGGTATTTGGAGCAATTTTTGCAAAGGTATTGGTGTCTCGTGTATGTCATATCTGTGTATTACTTCATTTACCTATTGCCCTTTTTCATTTGGTTATTTGGATTATTGGTGGCTCATAGAAGATGACCCTTGCACTATTCAGCTTGCTTTCTTGTTGTGGGGAAACCTTCATTGATTTTAGTGCTAGTTTCTTCAATATTTATGAATAGAGAGCTGGATATGTGAGTTAGTTACAAGCAGATGTGATGAGTTCAAGTATTTCAGGCATCACTTTAATTATTTATTTATTTTTCTTCCTGTTGATTTGCAGGAACAACAAATGGTGATGCCTGGGCATCGGGAAGCAAATTTACAGAAAGAGCTGAACCGCTACATACCCACAGCAGCAGCCTTTGGAGGCATATGCATTGGGGCACTGACTGTGTTGGCAGATTTCATGGGGGCTATTGGTTCGGGGAC
This sequence comes from Hamamelis virginiana, assembly GCA_017140935.1. Taxonomy (NCBI): domain Eukaryota; kingdom Viridiplantae; phylum Streptophyta; class Magnoliopsida; order Saxifragales; family Hamamelidaceae; genus Hamamelis; species Hamamelis virginiana. The sequence continues at coordinate 128,586 of JAESVK010000314.1, read as the reverse complement.
AGGGATTCTGCTTGCTGTCACAATCATCTATCAGTACTTCGAGACATTCGAGAAGGAGAGAGCCACTGAGCTTGGTTTCTTTGGTTTCTAAGCTTGTGTCTTGATCTGAGAAGTGGTTGGTGGTGCCAACGAGCTCCCCTGCAGTTTTGGTGAGCTGAGAGATGTAAGTTTCAGGCTCTAGATTATAGGTCAGTTCGTTTTTAGCTTGTACTTTTTTGTTTGTGAGAAAGTTCAATGTGATGAGATATTGTGGAGACAGATATGCATCACCTAAAACATAGTTTCCACTTCCCTCTCCCCCTTTCTTCTCTCTTTGTTCCTTTTCCAAAATCAATTACTGTTTGTATCATTGGATCTATAGAGCATAACACTGTTGGGTAATGATTTCTTCATTTTCTTCCACTATTATTTATAGAAAACCAGTTGTTTATCTTATTTCTTGCTTTGTTTTTTTTTTTTTTTTGGCCAAGCGATATACATCACTAGGTTAGCTGTTAGTTGTCAATGGGGAAGGGGAGTAACAAATGGGTCAATTTTCATCCATGAGGAATATAATTTAGGACAAGAAGTTGCTAGTTGGAAATTGAATTTAGGACAACAAGTGAGAGACCATGCTCTTGGAACTGGTTGCGTTGCAACTTGCATACCACTGTTTATTATCATAGAGTTATACTCTCTAGCATGAATGAGGTTGGCCAGCTGGCCCATATTCTGAAAAGTTGTATCAAAACAAGCACCACCATTATGAAGAATACAGTTCCAATCAATCAAATAGTAGTGATTAATAAGCTGCGATACACCCATCCATTAATCTTATTAGAATTGCCACCTATAAACCTTAGAAATTGCAGCTCAAAACTTTCTAAAATTAAATTTCTATATCTCTTCCTTTTGTTTCATTTTTTTTCTCTTACAGTTATTTTCTTTTCTTGTATCTTTCTTACTAGACAGAATACTGCAGGAAATCTCTATTTACAGAGAAATTTTGGGCTAAAATAGGGATTTTCATCAATTTTCTTTGAAAGACACCTCGCCTGTGTATGACACCTCATGCATGCTTCTTAGTATCATGCCACCTATAAACCTTTATGCCATCTCATGCTTCCTTTTCCCATCTCTCATTATTTAGAATTGCCACTTTCTACATCCACTTGTCAAACATGACATTTCATGATTTGCCATGCAATAATTTTTACACTTGGTAGTCCATAAACTTGCTACCTCATGCTTCGGTATATAAATAATTTTTGCACTTTGCACTCTATAAACTTGTCACCTATTACTTCCATGCGAAGTTATAAAATTTTATTGTTATCTTGATTTTTTTTTTTTTTTAATCTTTCGAGCTTGATTAATTTATCTAGTTAATTCTAATTTTTATATTAAATTATTATTAAAAATTATATAAAATCAAATCTTAAAATTATCAGAATTTCAACATAATACATAATACAAAATTATATCTCAATTTTTATAGTAAGTTCGTACACCAGCACAGGTATTATTACTGAGTTTGGATTCTCTGCTTGGGTTTGGATATGCTTGGGTGTTGTGTCATGATCTAGATACTCTACTTTCTCACTTGGGTGATATGCAAAGGATACAGATCATAACACTTAATCCAAGCAAAAAAAAAAAAAAAAACACCAAAGCAGACGATGGTCATTCATTATTATTAGTCAAAACAGTCTCATATTGTATACTAACATTCTTTATCAGATTCGTGATAATCACATCATTTTATGATAAATCTTTGCCGGAGAGAGCCATAGAGAGAGTTCTCTATTCGTACAATATTTTGTACAATAAGGTTGAGAGCTCGTCAATACATGCACCATGAATCCGCGTCCAGATTTACTGGTGATCAGCCATTGGATCACCACCTAGTGATCCACCACTGGATGAGTGACATGGAAGCTTGATAGCCGATCCAATGGCTGAGATTAAAAACGCTCTCTTATGCTGCGTTTTGACTATAAAAACTTTTCTAAACGACGTTAGTCAATAAGGATATCTCAAATCTCAGATTTCCCAAAATCTGTCTGCTCTCTAAAACTAAACATTCTCTAATGGAGGCTTTAAAGCATAGGGATGAACTCCAGCCAACTATAACTCTGACCCACTTCCTGGTGATAATTAGCCCTAAGACCATCTCCAATCATTTACTTAAACTCTTACTTAAATTGAGTAAAAATTTTAGTAAAAAGCTCCATTTGACAATGAGCTCTTCAATCATTTACTCAAATTTTTACTCAAACACAGCCAAACACATCCAAATCTATTATTATTTGCACAACCAAACACAGCTCTTTCTTCCTCTTCCCTTATTTGCACAACCAAACACATCTCTTTCTCATCACAGCCGTAGATCAAAGGGTATATCTACAAGCAAGCTTCGCATATCCTTCTACAAGAGAGAGAGAGAGAGAGCTAGATTGCCGGAGAAGAAAGAGAGCATCGCCGGGGAGAGAAGGGGTTTCGCCTGGTCCATGGTTGTGGGATGAGGACCTCTGCCGGGGAGAAGGAAGGTACCAACGGTCATATTTTCCTTTACTCAAATATTTGAGTTAGAACTTAGTATATGTTTAAGTTTGAGTAAAACTCAAATTTGGAATAGGTTTGAGTTAGGGTTGGAGAAGGCTTTTTTGGTCTTTTTTACCCAAATTTGAATTTGATGAAGGTTTTAGGTTAGGATTGGAGATGCTCTAATTGTTCTTCAAAAATTGGGGCCTCAAAATTTTAGAAATTAAGGTCTCCCTGTCCTATTTTTCATGTGAGATCAGAAGAAAAATTGAAGTTTAATGAAGAAATCTAAAGAAGCAGCAGCAGATTGCGTGGGGACCTGAAAATTTTAGAAATCAAGGTCAGCACTATCCTATTTTTCATGGGAGATTTGGAGAAAATTTAAAGTGTGCTGAAAAAAGTCTGAAGAAGAAGAAGATTGCATGAAGCTAGAACCTTCCTCTCTCTCCTTCTCACCAGGAACTCTAGCTCAATTTCTTTTTCTCTCTCCTATCTTCTCCTCTCCTTCTCATTATCTCTTATCTACTTTTCCCTCTGTTTTCAAATCTGAGAATTGTAAATCTGGCAACATGGGCCCAATATGGGATATTTATCCTTCTAGCAGTAATTATGTATCCTTATAGTAACAATCGTCGGTGTTCCAGTCCTACCTTCTCTTTCTTGATTTACACATTTGATGATGAAAAGGGTCTTTTGTAAAATGGGTTTGAACGTGAATTTAGGGTTAGGGTTAGAGTTAATAAGGAGGAATGTGGAGAAGGAGAGATAGTTGATTAATGTGGTGTAGTTTGGGGGAAGCAAATGTTTAGTTGTTTGCAACTAACTCCGTTAACATTGGGAATTTGCCCAAAAACGAGACCTAAGTGAGAGTTTTTAATTTCAGCCATTGGAACAGCCATCAAGCTTCTGTGTCACCCATCCACTGGTGGATCACTAAGTGGTGATCCAATGGCTGATCACCAGCAAATCCGGACGCCCATGAATCCTGCATTAGTAGCTTTTCTGTGCTAAAAGTAGACAAAAAAAAAATTGTACTGTTGTATCTCTCTATAAAAAGTCTCTCCATCAATTCAAGTGTTCAATGTATTTCTAATGATTGGCTTTTGATTAAAAAGGAAAAAAAATCAAAGGGTTAGATCATTCAACACGTCATCATGGACACTCTTTAGTATTTTTCAACAAAAAATCAAAGGGTTAGCCATTTTTTGGCTGTTATAGTATTTTTTATTATGGCTTTGACTAGATGTACTGAGCATGGGAGTCTTTTTTCTTACTCAATTAGATTTTCCCTTATTCCAAATCCCATTCTTCCTCACAAACCACCTTATCATTTCCTCTATCTCCAAGCATCATCACTCCAATTTAGAAAAAAAAAAAAAAAATCAATTTAGCTTGACCTCATGCTTGCTTTGATGAAATAAATTTTTATGGGTGGTGTGTTCATGCTTTAATCGGAAAAGAAACAATAATGTTGTAGCTTTGTTCAATAATTGTACTTCGTTACTTAATGAAAATTGGTGTATTACAAATTTGATTCATTATTCTTCATAGTTGGAATTTGGGGATAGTTACAATTTTGATCTAACATCCCATAACTACGTGATGTGATAAGTCGAAGATGATGTCACATGAACGGGCTTAGGGTTTTATCAACTAGAGATGTATAAAAGTTTTCTTACATATGAAGGCATCTGCTAAAGTAAAAGCAGAAAGATGATATGGGATGAAGAAGATAGTTTTTTAAAAAATATATAAAAGGATTTCTCAAATGTGAAGACATCTAGTAAAGTTTCGTTCTTCTCTTGAGAAACAAGTCTTCTCACATATGAAGGTTTCTGATAAAGTATAACCTGAAAGACCACATGGAAGGAAAAGGAATACAATGCTAGAGAAATCACTATAAAAGAAGACTTGAGATTCAAATTAAGACAACAAGCTATAGGGTTTATGTGAGATTTAGAAAATGTTGTAGCGTTGCCTTTGAAGTCATTGTTGGGGCGTGTTGCCTAAAACAGGATTCACCTCATTGAAGCATGGTTTCAGCCAAATTTTAGCAATGACTGATAGTTTGAAGGATGCGTTGGAGATGCTCTAATAGACGAATGAATGTAAATTGTTGCCTCTGCATGTGAGTTCTTTCTACAGAGAGTTTAGCATGTATTGCAGAGGGTGCGAAGCAAGGGTAGTCTCGCCCCAATGATTCTGAATCAATATTTGTTCCTGTTCTGTAGAAATTTAAGGAAAGATAACACGTTTCTATAAATAATACAATGGATGTTACAAAGAAAATGAAGAAATCAGTTACATGAATAAATTTGTGGGCAAAGCCGTTGCAACACTAAGGTGACACAATAAAGGGGAGAGAGAGAGAGAGGGAGGGAGGTTTTGTGACAAGATAAACTTGATGTTCTTCTGAACACAAATGTCTCACAACTGGAATCATGCAAGCGACATTGCAGATGTTCCAACCCCTTTGATAGAATCAGGAGATAAAAAAAAAAACATGAGAACCATGGAAAAAGGATGTTGTCAAGTTGACATCGCATATGCCAAAAACACATGGAAATTACAACAAAAAAAATAAAAACTGTCAGTTTCTTATAATGGTCTATTGGAAGCTTTCAATCATTACTACCTAAGATCTACGGGACCATAGAGTGTTATGCTCGTATAGATCCAATGATACAAGAATAAGTGATTTTGGAAAGGAAACAAAGGGAGGGAAGGGAGTGGGGGAGGGGAGGAGGAACTATGTTTAGTTGATGCAAATCTGTCTCCACAATATCTCATCTTATCGAACTTTCTCACAAAGTACAAAGTAAAAAAAAATTAACTGACCTATAATCTAGAACTCGAAACTTACATCTCTCAGCTCACCAAAACTGCAGGGGAGCTCATTGGCACCACCAACCATTTCTCAGAAAAAAGACATGAGCTTAGAATCCAAAGAAACCAAGCTCTGTGGCTCTCTCCTTCTCAAATGTCTCGAAGTACTGATAGATAATTGTTACAGCAAGTAGAATCCCTGTCCCTGAACCAATAGCCCCCATGAAATCCGCCAACACTGTCAGTGCCCCAATGCATATGCCTCCGAAGGCTGCTGCAGTGGGTATGTAGCGGTTCAGCTCTTTCTGTAAATTTGCTTCCCGATGTCCAGGCATCACCATTTGTTGTTCCTGCAAATCAACAGGGAGAATAAATGAATAAATAAAATGATGCATGAAATAGTTTAACTCATCGCCTCTGCTTGTAACTAACCCACACATTCCTTCAGCTGTCTACTCATAATTGTTGAAGAAACTAGCACTAAAATCAACAAGGGCTACCCCACAACAAGAAAGCAAGCTGAATAGTGCAAAGGTCATCCTCTATAAGCCACCAATAATCCAAATAACCAAGTGAAAAGGGCTAATAGGCAATGAAGTAATACACTGATATGACATACATAAGCCACCAACACCTTTGCAAAAATAGCTCCAAATACGTGCTGAAATTCCCTTGATTTTAATGTCAACTTTCAAGTTGCTTGGCTTGCCCATTTCAGGGATGTATGTAGTACTAGTCAATTTGTTTTAGAGATTTGTTTCCATGGATGGAGTATAACAACTTAAGGTGAATAGAACTGGCCATATTTATAGGCTTAATAGAATTTCCTCAGCGAATAAAAACCATCTTAAAGATCACTCTAACCAATATAGTAATCTATTGGGGCTCAAACCATAGTAACTAGTTTTTAATAAGAAAACTTTTATCTATTATAGGCATCTTTAAAAATTAATAGTCAAAACTATAAAACCATTCAACGTAATTTAACATTAAAAGAAAATAAAACTCCTAAAAGACTTCCAAAATCCACAAAATAGCATCCATAGAAGCTTCCACACATCATAACATAATGGTTTAGCTGTGAAACATTCAATCGTCATCCCTCTCATTGTCCAAGTTAAATCTAAGATAATTATTCCAAAAGCTAAAACATTATATCTACCCCTGATTAGTGAAAGGATACACCATATAATCAAGAGAAGTCAACAAGCCGAACCTAACTCAAAATTCTATCCAACCTAAATGCAAAAGATGGGCAAATATAAAGTGATGACCAACATTGCCAACGCCCAAAAGAAGTTCCCAGCAAGGACAGTGAAAGTTATTTGTTACACCAACCTCGTCACTAACTCTATCAAACATTCCTAGTTTATACATACTTACGAGCTGTATGTAAGGAAGAAATCATGCCACACTTTGAGTTGGCCTGATCGAGTATATTACCATGTTTTGGGGCCTAAGAAGGAATACTTGTGTCCCAAAGGTGGACATTGGAAAAAACACAAGAAACATGTTGCTTTTAATAAAAATCAATGAGCAGCATAGAGGACTTCATATAATTGTCAAAATATTATTATTTAGAAAAAAAATACAATGTAGAAAAAAATATCAAATCAACAAGAAATGAAAAGGAATTGCAATTAATAATGAAGGAAATGCACTGAAATACAGAAAAACTGGACAAACAGGAGCAGTATGCTCTGTTCTTAAACCTGCAAGGCTGCAACTTATCAAAAATACCTAAAAACTGAATATCTAACTCTTTAACCACCTATCTATAGCCTTCTAACTAAGCTAACTAACTAAAATATGAGAGAAAACTAAAGCTACAAGCTATTACAACAATGAAAAGACAAACAAAAGAAAAATACACTACTTATAGGCTGCATCATATAACCTCACTTGATTCCAGTATTAAATCATTAAGGAACAAAAGCAGTACACAAAATAAGAAAACTAAAAGTCAAATGTCATACCTTGAGCTGCTTAGCCACATCTCTGGCAGAGGATCCAGAAACTTCAATCCAAGTTTTTGAGAACAGTGCACATGCTGACAACATAAAAACAAGATAGAAGAGTGCATGGAAAGGATTGGCAGCCATATCAGCCAAGCTGCAATATATTATTGTCAATCAACAGTTAGTAAAGAAAGAGAGGGAAGCAAGTGTAACCAGAGATAATCCCACCAACATAAATGCAAGCTATGATAAGAAAAAGAGATTATCAATCACCTTGATGGTGCAGTGATGTAATAAGCAAGACCACCAACTGGGATAAATTGACCACCTGAATACTCAGATTCCTTCCACTTCCCTAGAAGATTCACAATGAAGTTTCCACTGTACCTCCGGTACAATAACTGTACACATACAAATAAAATTAGAATGTTTAAAATGTTAAGAGCAGGTGAAAAATATTCTAATTTGGGAGTAAAACCATAAAACTCGAGTACCTGAGAAATAAAGTAAAGATTGGACACAAGTGCAGACTGCAGAATGATGGGCATGTTGGATGTGTAAAAAAGCTTGATTGGATATGAACCTTGCTGTCCACGGGCATTTTTTGACCTCACAGGCAAAACCACACGAAATCCTTGGAAGTATATAACTATAAGGAATACCAAGACAGTCGCAAGCAAATTTGTCACGTTTGGAAGATTCTGCCGGTAGAAAGCCTCACGGAGAGCACGAACCTTGTCTGTTCTAGTTATCAACAGATGAAATAGAGCAATAACAGCACCTTCAAATTCAGCTCCTCGCCCACTATTAATAGTTGTGGGACTGAACGCCTTCCAAATGATGTTTTCACTGCATAGGAAGTTGGGAACAACAAAAACTATTAAGTAATCAACATTGGAAAGTATATATTAATGGTGAGTCCAGAAGGACTCAGAAGCTTACCAAATATTGGTTGCTATGAAGAGAGAAATTCCAGAGCCTAGACCATATCCTTTCTGGAGAAGCTCGTCTAAGCATATCACAATGATACCAGCAAAGCAAAGCTGAATGATAATCAGAATGGCATTTCCAACTCCAAGTTGGCTAACACTACCATACATGCCTGAGAGAACATATGCAACTGCCTCACCAACAGCTATCAATATGCCCAATAACTTCTGTGCACCATTTCTGAGAGGAAAAAGGAATCATCATATGGAATACATAAAGCACAAGCTGTACAAGCAAGTTGCAATCAAAGAGAGAGATAAAAGCTATCCTAATGCCTGAAAAAACACAATAATAGCAAACACCTACGAAACTGCACATATCTGTGGTAAATGTGCACAATGCAACACAGTACATGTTTAGCACTACAATTGAAGCTCATAGGACAAAGCTACTGGAAGCAATTGGAAGCATCAAGACGAGTAAAAGAAGGATTTGGAAAATAAATCAGAAGCTAGAGACTAATCTGTCAGACAGCACCAATAGAACTTGATATAACTCAAACCAGACCGATGACCTTAACATAATTTATCTCGAACAAGAACTTACAAGAGGGCACGGTCCTCGCGCACATTATTGTCCACTTCAATAATCTTTGACCCAGCCAAGAGTTGCATCACCAGTCCAGAAGTCACAATTGGGGTGATCCCAAGCTCCATGACCGTACCACGATTCGAGGCAAGTATAACACGCATCCAATAGAATGGATCGGCACCAGTCGTAGAGTGTATGCCATACAGAGGGAGTTGACTGCACACTAAGAAAATGAAAAGCGAGATCACTGTGTATATGACCTTCTCCCTGAATGGAACTTTCCTGTCAGCAGTCTGAACTTCAGGCAGAAATGAAAGAAAAGGTCTGACAAGATGAAGCACTCTAAATCCACCTCCCATCTTATTCTGTCAAACTGAGCTAATCTAACCTGCACCAGCCATTCATAACAAATTCTCAGTACCATCACAACAAAGTAAACCCAACGGTTTAAATGACAATCTCCTCATATCACTTCTGCTGCATTATGCATTTATGAAAAATCAATAATAAATCATAAATGATAATAACACAAGTATCTACTTCTTAAGACCTAAATATTGAGAACCATGAATTTGACCATTTTTCGCTTATTGCGGAAAGCAAAATCGGGAAGTGTTCGAAAACTCATAACAAATAATTCGTGTTAAGAAGGTGAATACATAATTGTTGAGAACCCATGAGTTTGACCATTTTTCGCTTATTGCAGCGAGCAAAATCGGGAGGTATTTGAAAACTCATAACAAATAATTCACGTTAAGAAGGAGATTACATATTTATGGCAATTGAGGGTAAGCTTAAGAAACAAGTATTGGGATATCTGTTAGACCCGGTACATGCATAGACAATACATTTGCGTCAGGCATGTGAGCATGACATCCTAAATACGTTAAAATAATACCCAATAAAAGCACGCATGCAAACCCAAAAAGATGATAAAACTCAAATTCTATTACATCATAAACTAAACATAAAGGCCGATTCAGGATTTTTGAAAACTGAATGAGGCTAGATCCACTCCCCTAATGCTATCTGATTTTTAAATAAACAAACGCATAACTGATGTGAGGGAAAAAAAAAAAAAACTCAAAACCCTATTTTCGTTTCTTTTCCCCTATTTTATCATCAATCAACCAAACAATTTTCTAACCTGCCACAAGGAAAACAACTGAAACGAAGAAAATAATGATCGAAGGAATGAATAGAAAAATCAAGCCCTCAAAACCAAAACACGTTCACATCCATAGATCGGGTGAGATCGTTTATATAGGAAGGAGAGAGAATGGAACCTGTGTGCGTAGACTGTGGCGAGAGGGAAGGAATGGCAGCTGCGGGTCAGAGAGAAGAGGAAGAGAAGGAGAGGGAGAGGGAGACCTGCTACGGCCAAGTTGTTCACCAATATTTTGGACATTTTTGAATAAAATATAAGGAATAACCGATATTTTAGATGGATGTACTTTTATGGATAATATTTTCAAGAGGATTGATGTATTTTTATAATCCATCCGCACTTCACATTCCAAACAAGGGCAAATTTCCAATTCTCCCTTTATATCAAAATCCTTCTTCATTTCTTATATATTTTGCACTTCTGCATATTAGTTCTAGAACATATTTTAAAAAATTGATCGTTAGATAAAATACTCATTTTATGAATGTCATGGCTAATAAAAAATTAAGGTGATCCAACGGTCAGTTTATTTAAAATCTAATTGCAAAATTGTGACATTTCGAAGAATTAAAAAAAAAAAAAAAAAAAAGTTTTTCACCAGGCCAGTTGCATATCATATTTTGAAAAATTATCCAATGGATTAAATACCCATCTTATGAATATCATGTTTGACAGGAACCACGGTGATCCAACAGTCGGCATTTGAAAAAACTGACATGTATTTTTTTTGTTATTCAAAATGTCACAATTTTGCAGTCAGTTTTTTCATAAACTATCCATTGGATCACAATTTTTCCCTTACTATTGGAACGTGGAGTGCGGATGGCTTGGAGTGGAGCGCCAATATCATTCCCCTTTTGTTATTTTTGCAAATTTTATTCTATCCAAGACTTGGCTTGGACATAATTCTTATGGGATGGTTTGTAGTTCTGAATCATGGAAGGTATTAATGATGCTTGATTTTTTTTTAACATGAGCTTTAGCTTAGTGGTTCATGTCTCTCCCTTCGTGAAATGAGATTCTGAGTTTTATTTTTTTCATAGATGATAATTGATTCATTTGTTATTCTCCTTCCCCATTAACAACTAACCACTAACCACGGGCGGAACCAGGGTTTTTGTGTTAAGGGGGCTAAATTTTTTTCTTGTTATCCACTCTTTCAAGAAAATTATCAAACACTAAACCTTCAAAAGGCACATAGAATACACATAACAAACACTAATGAAACATGAAATTTAACAAGAAAGTGTAAACAAATGCAAGTGATATGCACAACTATATAAAGATTCGACCAAAACAAAAGAAAATATCTATTCGATCATTACAAAAGACTAATATAAAAAACATAAAAAAAAAATATTATTTAAGTTGCACCTTACGGTCATTGAGAGAATAGAAATCATTAATTATTGAGTCTGAATCGAGATTTTCGACAAACTCTTTCTCAATGTACAGAACCATAGGATTTTCCAAAAACTCATCGCTCATCTTGTTACGAAATGTAAATTTAACAAGATTCATAGCTGATCGAAAATGCTCGTTCTGTAGAAACCAGAACCGGAAGGGTAAGAACAAGACGAATCAACCTATCAATAAGATGGTAATCACGTGACTTCTTTTCCTTAACCAATTTTATGCATAACTCTAAAATTGTAGATAAATTCTGAAATTTCTAATGATGAGGTATGTTAAACTCGTAATGTATCAATTGACTTTTCAATTGATTCATCTCTTTATTAGTAAAATCAGCACAATAAAACTTCTCTACAAGACTACAAATATCTTTACTTTTAAAGGATTTAAAACCATCACTAGGATCCAAAGCCGAACTAAGGATAAGGAGTTCTATTGCCCCATCATTGAATCTACTATTCAACTATAACAATTGATTATCTATTACTACATTGAATATATCAAAGCAGTAATAATTTTCAAATGTGATGTCAACATTTTCTTGACAAGAACGGACCTCTTTGTATGGAGCACCCATCTCAGGTAAATTAATGCTATGATCTCTACAAAATGACTCCACATACCTAATAAGAGCATCCCAACCATCTTCTCTTAAAGTCTGAAGAAGTGTTTTTGTAGTTGAAACAAGGTCCATAGCATTTAGGATGTCTACAGATTTGCATTGCAATGCTTTACAAAGCAAATCAATGATTCCTATAATTCTATGCATTAAATTCAAAACAAATATGAATTCAAAAGATCTCATTACCTTTAAAGCGCATGTGGCTTCTGCACGTATTGTGTGTGCAGCTCCCTCCATTATTAAGCTTTTAAGAACTTTACATGTTGCACCATACATCTCTACCAAAATACAAATAGAATCAAAATGAGAACTCCAACAAGTAGCTCCAGCTCAACGCAAAATGTCATTCTAGTTAGCCCCTCTTCCAGTCTCACCTTCACCAATTGCTTCCATTTGAACATTTTCAATAGCTTGAGCAGATTGTAATTCAAGATGTTGTCCTTCCTTTCTTTGATTGTCTTTTTGGAGTATAACTGCTATATCCAGTCTCCGTTTTAAGTCTTCTTGGTATGCTTGGAAAGCTTGTGAAGTCTAGTTTCTAATTATGTTGGTTTTGTTATCAGAATTCCTTGTGCTGAAAGTAAAATTTTGGAAATACCATATTCTCCTCTTGGATGCTCTTTTGTCTTCTTTGACCTTTATCTTCTAACTCGTTAGGCTTTTGGCCATGGGTTTCAATGTGTGGTGTCTAGATGTTCTTGGGAATGTGTATTGTGAGTTTTAAGGCGTTTGGTTTAGCGTTTCGAGGTTTGAATCTGTTTGGTCGTGTGTGAGGAATTTTGGGAAGTGAGTCGTGTTACTTTTGAAGTGATAGATCTTTTGTGCTTTATTGTGATTCCATGCTTGCATTATTTGCTGTTTCCAGTTTGGAAGGTTCTTTGGAGTACTACTCGCATTAGGTGCATTGAGCATTGCATTTGGGAGACTCGTGGAGCCGTAAGGGTTGGAAACACTGTGGCATTGAAGTAGGAATAATGAATTTTGTACTGTTAATAATGATATACTTATTTCATGAACTCCTTGGAGAACCATGAACACTTTATGAATCTCTTTTGATCAACACGACTTATAACCTGTTTGTGAACTCTATTGTTTTACTGTATCGTTAAATAGATACATGGAATATACTATTTTATGAACTATCAAACTATGCGGTATGTTTATGAAATGAAAACCAAGGCATAGTACTGAAAGATTTAAAAACTTGTCCTATTGCTTAATAAACTGTTTTGATACTGAATATAATGTATTTAAAAACATGGGAATGAGCTTTTTATTTTGATTATTCAATTGAAGTATTTCAAAGGCATATCATAACACTGTTTATATAAATACAATTAAAATACTTGGTTTTACACTCATATGCTTGATTTTCTAAACTGTTTTATAAATGAGAAAAATAATGAGATATTCTAACTAGCTATTCCCATAGATTTTGACTTAACTGAATATTGAAAATAAAAATGATATTCACAAGCAATGGCGTAGAAATGTATTTTGTTTTTTAAGGAGACCTGCCTAGTGAACTGCTTAATTTCTATAAAATTATAATGGCATACGGAATGACTATCTAAACTTGTATTTAAACGACACTTATTTTATGAAACGATGACTGAAAAGTTATATGCCATATGCAATGATTTATTCATGTTTTAAGAAATATGTCTTATATGACTGTTGAGCTAAGGCTCTAGATTTATGGATATTTGGTTATCATATATGATAGAGGTTAAGCATGAGCTTGCTCCCTAATCTCATTACGATGGACCTTGGTCACTGTAGTTACGTTTATGTTATAATTAAATTGGATATAGTTTGGGTATTGATGAATGTGAAAGAGTCTGGAGAACACTCATCTTACATGAAATATATGGATTGGTATTGGAAAGAGTCCGGAGAACACTTATCTTTCTTGAAGTATGTGGAATGTCACTGGTACCAAGAAAACTCCCATGACAACGTGATGAAAATGTGTATTAGTTGAATCATGAGCTTAACTATTATTAATGTTGTGAGATATTGACATATCACCCATGGATATTTGTATACGTTTCTAACTATATTAATGTTTGCAACCTTTGATTTTAAGTCAATATTTATGAAATTGTTAAACTTTAGAACTATAATTTTATATAAATATTCTCTATATCATTGTGTTGTTATTAATTAGTAAATGTTATATTATTCCTACTGAGCAAGTTGAAGCTCATCCCTGCTTTTTATGTAGCAGATTGCAGGTTGTCTTTGGGGTTTGCACATTTGGCTTGGCTCAATCCTTTGTTAAGGATTGATAGTCAGCTTTAAGATTGTTGCCACATGTGTTCTTGCATTCCTTTAATAAATGTATTATCTGTACTGGAATAGTTTGATAAACACTATTTATTGACTTGCCTACTTGAGGGTTGTTGGCAATATTATTTGATTTATTGGATTTATTTATGTATAACGATTGTGACATAATATGGACATGATATTTCATTTTGTTATTTATCAAATTCTTGTATCTCGTGAGGAAATACGGATGAGCAGAACATGTTGTACATTCAGCTTGATACGTGTCGACCTATCCGGAAGGATCGGTACGGATGTTAAGTTGGGGCGTTACAAAACTTCACTTTCCAATCCTTGAGGAAATGACCTTAGGTCCTCCCATGTATTATTATACTTCCAATCACATGATCCTACAATTGGGATAGCACACAACTCAAAGGGACAAGCAAAATTAATTAATCAACATGCCGAAGTCATTTGAGGATTTGAAATATGTGTTACAAATAAAACGAAGCAAAAAATATGATTGAAAATTGACTACTTGCAAATGATTTCAAAAAGTCTAAATTTCGTATCGATAATTATTGTGTCATGAAAAAACCCTTTCTCTATGATGGCATAATAAATTAGAAATAATAGATGCATTTTGATAAAATGTGGAACTCACATAATACATTTTTATCCATCCCTTGATCGGTGAGTTGAAGGAAGGAAGATCCCTCTAACCAAAAGCAAAAGATTAGAAGTATCAAAGTATGGCGCAGTTTGGTTAGATTTTTTAAAAGGGAGGGGATATTGCAATCCCAAAACTTGTTCTCCACACCCCATTAGTAAATAAATCCCAAATGTTAGTAAGTAAACTCCACAAACTTCCTAAACGTACTTAGATCAATCAAATACTGATATTTTTCTGCAATGATTCGGCCTAATAAATTCGTCCATTTAGATTCAACCCCATTTTAACCATAAGAAAATTATTATCTACGCCCCAGAAGCCCAAAGTTTCCAATTCGCAGGAGATGTTCTTTCCTCTCACGCATTCTCCCCCTCTTTGGCAAGAACCCACTGCCAGCTTCAACCCCATTTTAACCATAAGAAAATTAGTTCAAAAATTGATCGAACATCGTTGATGTATGTGCTTCAAAAACTCATAATCCAATGACATGTCATCTAAGTATGGTTTATCAACCATAAAAAATTTTGTTTTGTTTTTTTGTTTTTAATTATCTAATGAAGATGCTAACGTAGGATTAGTTGTGGAACAGATTTTCAAAAATTGACCCTTAGATTAGATACTCTTTTTATGTATGTCAAGCTTGCCAAAAATCATAGTAATCCAACGATTAGTTTATGAAAAATGGTGACATTTTGGTGAATAAGAAAGTTACAATTTTTCACATACCTTTCTAGGCATTTTGGCTAAAGATAAAAGAAGTTAACAATTTTTCATAGTAACATTTTTAAAAACTAATAATTGGATTATTGTGATTTTTGGCAGGCTTAATATATATAAGAGGAGTATCTAATCCAACAATCAGTTTTTCAAAATTTATTATGCAACTGGCCCTACAGAGGTCACTTCATGAAACTTTGTACCAAATGCACCTTAGCATCTCCCTATTTCTATATCTATACCTATATCTATATCTAGAGTAATGATCTAGTCAGCTAAACATTTATAGCTATTAAATCATTTCATCACTTAAAAAAACCTTCATTCATGAAATGATCCAACAATCATAATTCTTAGCCGACTAGATCATTTCACTCTATATCTATACCTATACAATAGGTTAGGTTCTGGTGACACATAGTTCTTATCCATGGTTTGACATGTGATTTGCAAAATCAGATATAGAAAATGTATTTTGAGAAACCGACCGTTGGATTAGATATTCTATTCATTCACATCATGTATACTAAAAATTACATTAATCTAAGGGCTATTCTTTAAAAAATATCATAGTTTTGAAATAAATTATAAAAGATTGTGGAAAACTAGCACAGTTTTTTACCGTTTGTTTCTTGAAAAATCATCCATTAGGTCAATTTAATTTTTAGCAGTCCTAATGTATATAAACGGAATGTTTAATACGATGATCGGTTTGTCAAAATATCTCTCGATCAAACATGTTACGAAGCATGTGTCACCGGACTAGACCCCTACACAATAAAAGGCGCTAATAAACAGCGCTTCTAATTCGTGTTTTATTTTGCAAAACGGCACCTTCTGTACAAAATCAGGCCCGAGACTTTGAGACGAGCTACTGTGTGAGCAACAAGTTTCCAGCGTAGCTCCGACGACGTCCACAGTGAAAAAAACGGTATTTCTCCTCTTCTTCTTCTTTGTTTCCATTTTTTTTTTATAGTTTTCTTTACCATTTTTACAGATTTTTTCCTCGGTTTGTCACGATGTTGGATATTCAATGTTACGATTTATGCATTTGCATCATACAGTGGGATTTTAATTTGCAAATTTTGTGAGATTTGTTTGCTTTTATTTATTTATGTAAATAATTGAATGCATATGAATTGCATGCTTATGAAGGCAGAGTAAAGTGTAGAGCCACACTAAATGTTTGATAAAATGCTTCAATGTAAACAAAAGTTGTATGTGTGTGTGAATGTGCTTTTTGCTATTTTTGTTTTCTTCTCATAAGTTTGTTGAAGTAAAAAATATGTTTGTTTGTTAAGTGGAAGCGAATACTGAAGTCAGGATGTATTTACGACCATTATTGATTAACTCCCAATGTGGGTCATAGAAATTTTCAATTCTCAGTCCTATAACATACGTTGTAGTCCATATCGCTCTCAAATTCTGGGTTGGTGAGATCCAATTGGATTCCTTTAAGACTTGGTAGGATAGAGTCTATTCCTATGTAACTTAATGATATTTTGGGGCTATTTTTTCCACTAGACATTGTCATATCTTCAAAAGAACTGAGCTTTAGTGGTGGATTTTTGAAGAAAAATGGGAAAATTTTGCTTCTTTGCTGCACTTAGTGTCAACATTATTATCGAGTTTTACATTTTGGTCGATCTGCAAGGAAGACTTTAAGTCGCTTAATTTTATGTTGGATTTTTTTCACAAAATAAAAGAGAAGAAAAAGGACTAAGAGCTTTGAATACTGCCGCCTGTGGTTCCTTTTCAAAGAAAGAAGTATTTCAAGTAAGAGCCACAATTTTTAATATATATTTGAAATTTAAATGCAGTTTCAACCGGCTATGTGATTTCACTAACCCACTCGCCTTCAGCTTCTCTGCCATTGGTTGCTTTGAGGCTATTCACCAGACATTGCATTTGGGTGTTGTTCCAGTCAGTTTTGATGTAATTGGTTCGTTCTTGGTTCTAGTTTTGGTTGGACCTTGGAAACCAAACTTTTGCATGCTAACGAGATCTGACCAATTTCTTGATTAAAGTGGCAGCATCCACATTTCCTGAAACTGTGACTTTTTGTTGTTCTGCATCTATGCTTACTGAGTAAACGCCCAAGTCCACCCACCTGCCCCACCAAAAAAGAAAAGAAAAAAAATCAATTAATACAAACTAAAAAACAAAAATAAAATATAATAAAATTATAAGAACATTACAAAATATGATATCAATAATAGAGGATGAGAGGAGAAGTAAACTTCGAATTTCTTCATTGATATCTCTAGTTTAATGTCTTTTTACCTCTGAAACTAGAAAGGAAATAAAATTTAAAAATAATATAGAGAGAGAAGGAAAAACACTATCTGCTTATATGAGCATTGGTTTTCACTTCCATTTTACTGTAACTCTAGTAGTCATTAGAAGTCATTCATGGTTTTGTTCTAAATTCACACTGAACTATCTAAAGTCAGAAATATTTAGGTAAGAATTTCAAATTAGTGGTGCTTTAATAACCTCTGATCCATTTTTTGTTGATGTGATGTCTGTTACGCCTTCATTCTTCAATTTGGTCATTCCTATGTTTGAGAAATTTTTAAAACTCATTTATTTTTCATTCTTCTTGATGGACTGGAACGGAATTCTGGTTACCAACACAGATGGCAGGGACAAGGCCTTAGAATTGAGAATTTGATTCATTTTACTGTTGTAATTATTAGGAAGACTTATATAAAATACATGGAAGTAATTTAGTTTAAATGGTTCCATGTTAGATGAATGACTATACTTGGTTTTGGTCCTTCACTGGAACTTGTATACCCATTTTTTGTGAACTTTGGTGATCACTTAGTGATTTAGGTGGATTAAAGCATTCAAGTTACTGTATTCATAATTTCATACATAAGTTTTGTAGATAACGGAGCCATTGGTGGATGCTGTAAGGTGAATGCTGATGGGTACAAGCTGCCATGGTTTCTTCTTTCTTCTTCTTCCTCTTCATTTTTTCCTTTTTATGTATTTTTTTTATAACTTAAGTTCTAACCAGATTTTCAGTCATTCTCACTATATTGAATTCTGTTTTCATGAATTGTGAATCCCTGAAAGTGAAGCAACATTTTACCTACTTTTTTGTTAAAAATAAAAAATTAATGAAAAATTTTTCCTATATTGATTGCTTATTATGGTTCCAAATTTATGTATATACCCCAGAAAAACAGAGGACAACATGACTGAGTCCAGAGACTAGTTTGGGTCATTGGCATTTCTCTTAGTTATCACTTGGACAGAAAAAAGGGTGCAACAGAAAAGCAAAATGGCACAGCAGATTCTGAAACTTCCCATAATGTCACGCTTTTGTTCTTCAAGCTTCTTTTTTGCATCCCAATCAAACATTCCAAAGCTTCCTGGTACTGACCCTACTCTCTCTCTCTCTCTCTCTCTCTAACCATTCTTTGTTTTTCTTAGAATTGTTAAATTCAAATGTATATTTATGACTTCATTTTCTTCAATTTCCTTGGTGCCTATAAATACTACTGAACACTAAATTGAATTGTTTATTTCGTTTTTCTTTTTTTATTTTTTTCCAAATTGATTTTTCAGTGGGACGGGTTAAAGCTCATACGCATTGTCCCCTTAGAAGCTTTGCTGCTGTGAAGTCAGGAGAAATTCAACCGAAAAAGAAGTAACCTTTTAAGCTCTTGATCTTTTGTTCTTTTTTCACATCTTAATGTTACGAGATGAGAAGAAACATTATAGCAATATAATGGCGAGGCATTATTCTGTTTTTATGGATGATAAGATTATATGAAGTAAAAAATTCTTAAGTCATATCGACTCTTTTGTGGCTATTTGATTTCATTCCATGCTAATATAATGTAACTGTATGAGAAGCCTTTCTCCATGGTAGTTCTTTGAGCATGCAAGCATGCCTTTGATCTCCTTTTGGGTGATTTTATTTAATTACTAATGAGAAATTGTAGAAATTGTAATTATATATGGTTCCATATGGTTGCCAATTAGAGTATTCGAAGCTAAACATAAACCCAAAAGAATAACCTTGGAAGCACCTGTTGGTTTAGTTTTGAAAATGCTCATGGGAAAGAAAAGCAATGTTTATGCTTTTTCTTTGCCCTTATTTATTTATTGTAACTATGATTTTTAGGGGAAATTACATTTTGTCCTCCTGAACTATTGTCCGTTTTCACATTACCCCCGTGGTTTCGTTTTCATCAATGTGCCTCCTAAACTATTAGATTGTATCAAATTACCCCCTTCTGTTAGTTAGCGGGACTGAAAAACGGTGTTAGGCTTATTATTTTTTCATGCAGTATTTATCCTGGATTGCTAATGGGTCTAAAGACATATTGGTGAAATTTCATGATTTTTCTCAATTATTTTATTTAGGGAAAATTACACTTTGCCCCCCCAAACTATAAGCCATTTTCATGTTGGCCACTTGTGGTTTCGATTGCATCAATGTGCCCCTGAATTATTAGTAGTTTTCAAATAACCCCCTCATGTGAGTTTTTTTTGACTGAAAAATGGTGTTAGACTTGTTATTTTCTTATGCAATATTTATCTTGCATTGCTAATGGGTCTATAGGGCATATTGTTGAAATTTGATGATTTTTCTCAATATATTTTAGGGGAAATTACACTTTACCCCTTTGAACTATAGGCCGTTTTAAATTGCCCCATGTGGTATCGATTGAAGCAATGTGCCCTCTGAACTATTTAAAATATATATTTGGCAAATGGCGTCTAAATTGGTGAATCTTTGACCGTTTTACCCTTTAATATATTTTAATTTTTTTTTTTTTTTATAAAAGTAAGTCATTTTCAACCCAACACAATTTCTCTCTCTCTCTCTCTATACACACACACACACACACACACACACACACACACAAACACCCATTTTCTCCACTGGCATCAACTAGGGCACTTTTGCAGGCAACCTCCCTCCACCCAACCATATCTCCACCCACAAGCAGCCATTTAGAGAGAGAGAGAGAGAGAGAGAGAGAGAGAGAGAGAGGGAATAATTCGTAGAGCTTCGAAAAGCAGTGGAGAAGGTGAAGATTGCGGATGCCCATGCACACAACATTGTAATCAAATTCTCAAAAAAATTTCTTCTCCTTTGTTAGGATTCTGAGAAAGTGAACAGAAAACAGAAAAACACAAATAAAATAGAGAGAGAAACGAAAAATATAGAGACCTCCTTCATGGCATATTGGATGTGAAATTTTGACTTTACGGCACATTTGATGAAGAAGAAATGGTAAAACGAAGGTGTAGCAAGCAGCAGCGGCTGAAGATGTTCGATTACTACCCACACAATTCCTCCTAATTCCAAACCCATACAGTGAAAAATTGATTTAATTTAGAACAAGTATAAGGCTTTGAATTACCCCTGCCACCACCGCCAGATATATTGAGCGACAAATAAGCAGATATCACCTTCATTTCTACCCAAAACAAATGGGGGAGCTCCGGACCTACAGATATGGTGTGAATATGGCGTCTAGGTTAGGGTTTTCAATGGGTGTGAATATGGTGTCTGGGTTAGGCAAACTGACTCTTGGTATTTCTTGCATCTCTGCCCGTTTTTTTTTTTTTTTCTTCTTTGAGAGAGATGTAGAGAGAGTTAGAGAAAAACAGAGTTGAGGGCGAGTTAGAGTGAGTTAGAAAGAAAGAGATGGATTGAGGAGTTAGAGAGATAAAGAGAGAGTTAGAGAGGAATAATGTGATTATTTTCCACAAATTCTACATTGTTCTATTTCTAAAATTTTGGCAGCCTTCATTCCAAGCTAAAAGACACCACGAAGTCCATCAAAAAGCTCCAAATCAAATTAGATCTACAAAATCAAAGCTATGGATCTATTAAAAGCTTCAGACACATGTAGACTTGAGGAATCAGGCCAGATCTATGAGGAGTTAGAGAGATACACAGAGAGATAGAGATAGAGAGAGAATGGATTGAGGATTTGCAGAGTTGAGGGCAAATTCGTCCTAAAATTGATGAACCATTATGAGTGTGTCACTTTCCGTCAGTTAAACCAACGGTCAACTGACGGAAGGGGGTAATTTGTTACACTAACATAGTTCAGGGGGCATATTGCTTCAATCGATACCGCATGGGGGCAATTTAAAAACGACCTATAGTCAAGGGGGCAAAGTGTAATTTCCCCTATATTTTATTTATAATGAATTTTATATCTTTATTTACTGTATGGAGAAAATAATTCATAAAAATTAAAATGTATTGAGAAAAATTATGAAACTTCACCGATATGCATATAGACACATTAGCAGTTTAGGATAAATGCTGCATAAAAAATAACTCTAACACCATTTTCCAGTTAGAGAAACAATTGGCTAACGGATAGAAGAGGGTAAATTGATACAATAAAAAAGTTTACGGGGCACATTGATGCAATCGAAACCACAAGGGGCCAACATGAAAACAACCTATAGTTCGGGGGGGCAAAGTGTAATTTCCCCTTATTTTTATTTTTGTAAAATACAATGTAAAAGCATGTTTGCTAGTCATTTGTGCAAAGTGGCGGTCTAGTAGAACCGAGAAAGAATGTGAAAGCATGTTGCTTGTGGTGGGAGTCGTTATGGTGATGGCAGTGGCACTATTGGTGGGGGTAAAGGCAAGGTGGGGCTGGTGGTTGTGGTGGTAGTGATAGTGGAGATGCCTGTGATGGTTGTGGCAGTAGTGGTGGGATGAAGTCTATAATTGTGTTACAACATCTACTGTGGTGGTGGAAATGGTGGTATCATTAGTGGTGGAGTTGGTGGCCGTTCTATTGTAGTTATGTTTGATGGTAATGGTGGTGTGTTGGTAATAATAGCTTATAGAGGTTTGAGGAAAAGCAAAAATTTTGATTTCAAGAGCAACAACTACTGGCGTCAACTAAAAGAAACATTTTTATTAATGAAAAAGTACTTCAAAGTTCATTATTAACCATGGTCCTTTTTATATATATATATATTTTTTTTTCAGTTTCCAAAAAAAAAATAAAAAATAAAAAATAAAAAATTCAAGATGCCTTAGTCAACGTTGGACTTGTAATTAAAATCAATTACACATATTTGTGTTATATCAAGGAAGCAACCCTATTAAGTTGTTTCGGATTCATAAACTTTGTGCACATTATCGAAGCTCTTGCGGTATCCATCCAGTTTTCATACCAACAAGATTCTGCACAGCTTAGATGAGCCTTTTGCTCACCCAAGGATTATGCTAGGAATCCATTTACCTACAAGTTATTGTAAAAGCCATTTATAGGTAATAATACTATTCCCTACATATAGTTGCAATATTTTATCTCAATGAGATTGAGATTAAAAGCTGTGCATCTTTATTGGTAAAAGATATTTACCATATGTCTTAGATGTCTTTTAACTTATTTCATAGTATCTTTATAATGTAATGTTCAACTTAACATTTCCAGGAAAAGGAGACTGGATGAGATATGCCTTGAAAGGTTTCAGCAATACAGCCGAACCTTCATACAGTCATGGATTTTACAAGGTTTGTGGTATTTCTGATTCGGCCAAATCCTTCCTATGTTTTATTTGGAGGAATCCCAGCTAGTTGTCATTCTGCTTATCAAAGAACTCATGAATTTTAAAAAACATGTACTTTTAACACTTAATTTATTTATTAGGCATCATGGCTTGGTTTATATTTTGGGAATTTTATGTTCAAACTGGATTGGCAATGAAATTTTTTTTTTTTTTAGAGGCTGGATATATGCCTTATAGTAGGTGAGTTGTTTAACATATGCAATGTGAGTTGTTTTACATATGCAATATCTTAAATTCCTCACATCCATTGAAGTCAATTGGTATTATTTAGCTGTCTGGGGTATAGAAATACCACATTTACACTGACCAATATATGCTATCAAAGCTTTCCAGGGAATCACTTTATTAGAAATGCTCAGAAGGGAGAAGTTAATTCTATGATTTTCTTAATCATGTGGGTTTCAGTATGATGTTCTGCATTTTTTGTATTCGTTTCATTGAAATATGAACATGTAATCGTAAATCAATGACATTGTTGGACTCATGCTATTCTTTCTATAATAATTCTCATTTAGCTCTCCTTAATGACCCATTTAGGTCTCTTTCTCTTTCTTTATGTTTTGTCAAAAGCATCCACAGCCAAGAGACTGCCATTTATTAGATATTTACGTAAAGGTTATGTGTAATTGATAACAATATCTAATGTGTATATTCATGTACAAATTGGTACAAGCTTGCCGATATACCCTTTTTCATGACTTGGATAGAAGGGTGATTTGAATAGGAATTGTCACTTGCATTGAGATATGATCATATTTTATCACAAGTGGCAACACTTTCATTTGTTAGCTTGGGGCTGATGTTTCTAAAGTTGAATAGCCATTATATTTAAAGGGTTAAGTAAAATACACAAGGTGATTTATAGTAACTAACATTTTGGGGATTGTTTGGGTGTCCCATGGAGCAATTGTATTTTATTTGGCATTTTCTGTTCAAATTCATCATCTTGAGTGGGGCATTTTAGAAAATGGCACCTATCGTCACTGACAATATTAAATTTTGATTAAGTTCCATTTCTTGAAATCTTAAAATCTGATCTCATGCCTTCACTTGTTGTGATGACTCCCATATTTGCTTAATCACTCCATGTTCTGAATCTTTAAATGCTTATGTAAATTGCAATGGAGCCCTTCTATATACATGGTATGTCCAAAGGTGCCCTTAGTTTTTTTACATAATTCTATAGCACCAGTATAAACCAGTTATGTAGGTAAGGAAGTGTCCAAATCTAGTTGCTGTCCGTAAATATGAAATTTCTGGATAAAATATGGCTGTAGATGCAAGGTTTAAAGTATTGTGCATGCATGCGCTGCTTAATTTAGTATATTTTGACCCTTTTACTTGATTGTGTCTTTATAACCTTGTATTTTGACTATAGTTTGATTTTATCACCCACCCCCCCTTTCTCTCCCCCCAACGTGCCCTGGTTTAGGCAAAGTGTTTGTGAATGGACACGTGGTGAATAAAGCTGGAACACCTGTCTCCGATAAAGCTATTGTAGAGATAAAGGCTGAAGTCCCAAAATATGTATGTAGGTGATTACTCCCCAGAAGCAATCCATCTTGGACTTTTGATGTATTAAATTTCATTTCTGCATTAACTCTAGTGAGATGTGTAAAATTTATTTTCTCTCATTCATCATTCAATCCAGAGCAGGATATAAGTTAGAGGCTGCCATTGAGCAACTGGATGTTGATGTTGCTGGAAAAGTAGCTCTCGATTCAGGGTTGTCCACTGGAGGATTTACAGATTGTTTGCTTCAGTATGGTGCTTCATTTGTTTTTGGAGTTGATGTAGGTTATGGACAGGTATTTTCACTTTTAAATATTAATTTTGGCTTGGCTAACTTCTAATAGACATCATCTACACATGAAGTCTCATTCCCATCTTTCCTCGAGTAGTTCACATAAAAGAAAATAAACAAAGGTTTTTTTTTTTTTTTTTTCAATAGATAATGTGATAAGATAGACTGAGCTGGCAAATATTGGTCATAACCTTGGATTTCACAAAGTCGCTAACATTGCACCATGTGTCTCCTTGTTGCCCTGCATGTGACTGATTATGGAGTAGGGTCAATCAAATAAGCACTCGTTAATAGGTTATTCAAAGAAGTTTGGTTATTAAATCCAAGCAATTAGTACTTCGGGGTAGAGTGGCTTCTTTTGCCCATCAAAGTTACGTAGTTGAGGCAAAAATCCAAAAAGGACCAGAAAAAGAAATTTTGAATTGTTACTTAAAGAAATTTTGTCATTATATTCAATCAGCTAAGTTGTCAACTCATACAGTAACTTCTGCCTGTGGTATTTTAATCCAGAAATTCCCTCAACTATGGAAAAACTAAAAGGAAAAACTTCCGTCTTTCACTGATAATTCAAAGAGAACTGCATTTGGAAAAGGAGCATATTAGATGTTTGTGTTTGTCTTGACTTCATCAGCATTTTAGGTGAATTATCTGCTCCCAATTTTGTTCATGTCAACTTTTAGGCCTTGTTTGAATTCAACACTAAATATGTTAGGTTATTTAGGTTTCCAAAAATGTTTTATAGGTAAAATGCATGCTTGCTTACAGTCAGAAAGACTAAGTAATTTAAACATTTTATTGATTTTTGAAACTTCATTTTTGGTTTAATCCCTTTTGCATTTGCATATGGGACAACAATCCTCACCTTTGGTTATTCCATC
Organism: Hamamelis virginiana; assembly: GCA_017140935.1. Taxonomy (NCBI): domain Eukaryota; kingdom Viridiplantae; phylum Streptophyta; class Magnoliopsida; order Saxifragales; family Hamamelidaceae; genus Hamamelis; species Hamamelis virginiana. The sequence continues at coordinate 102,631 of JAESVK010000314.1, read as the reverse complement.
GTCGTCATGCCCTGCATAAGAAAAATAATTTATTCCTTCTCTTTTTAGGGGCAGCATTTTCTTGGCTTTTTTAAAAAAAAATAATTTTCTCGACCCAACCACCCCCTTCTTTTCTGTGTCAAGATGGTAAAATTTCTGTTACCAATCCTACCAGCCTCAGCTCTATTCCCCCTGTTGAGGAGGCAAAATTTCCAATTTTTTGTCTCAAAAGCACCTTTTTTTTCTTCCTTTTTTCTTTTGAAGCACCTAAAATTTCTGTTTTTGTTTGATATTAGAACTGTTTTTTATTGATATTTTTTCTTTCTTGGAACCAGATGTCTTTGCTGGTATAGATGCCATCAATCTACTTTTTCGGAAATGATCCTTAACTCCCTTACTCCCACTTTTTCTGATCTCTTCTACTGTGCATTGTTGGATTTTCTAGTGGTTTTTGATGGGTGATGGATGATGAATTATTCACTAGGTGGCGGACAAAATTCGTCGAGATGAGCGTGTTTGTGTAATAGAACGAACAAACTTAAGACATCTCTCTGAACTCCCCCAGAAAGTTGATTTGGTGACTCTGGATCTTTCATTCATCTCTATTCTCTTGGTAAGCTTCCATATAGTGGTGAAATGTTGTATTCATATGTTATAGATTTTCTCAGTTATTTTCACCAGCACATAATTTTTGCTGCATAGCCTGCATGTAGAGAATGTGTCTAATTTTTCTACATTGTCTTTGAGAAACAAACTGTTGTATTTTAATTGTATTACAGAGTATTGTATTACTCCATTTTCGATTGTTATTACCCTAGTGTGTTGTTTAGGCGTATTGTATCTCCTTTTTGTGTTACTTTTTCAATTGCAGGTCATGCCTGCTGTAGTCAATGTCATGAAGGAAGAGGCAACGTTAGTTACCCTGATTAAACCTCAATTTGAGGCTCGCAGATCCCAAGTAAGAAACTCATGTTTCCTGTCTTTTAATTTTAATTTTTTATTTTTAACTTCTTCTGGCACTAGCTGGAGGTAGATTATATACACCTTGCTGTAACTTTGAACTAATTAGGTTGTTTTTGAAAAGGGATTCTCTAAAGTAGAGCAGAATATATATATATATATATATAGTGGTTACTTCAACAATTTTAATGTTTTTCGAAATGACAAAAAGTACCCCTAATTACCCTACTTGTGAGTAATTAAGTAAAATTGTTCATTTAGTTATTAATTTCTCTCCGTACTGGTAACTTTTTACAACCAAATGGCATTCTTATTTGATAAAAGAGATTCTTTTGTTTACATAAATACTCTTGAAAAAATTAAAGCAGGTTTTTCTGAGGGTTGGGCTTTAATTTTATTAAATTTTCAACAGGCTTGGCCAAAGCACGATCTGTTACATTTGTATGGGTTTAAGTGGGGTTTTGTTGGGCCTTCATGTCGGACTCAATCCCACACTCATGGTTAGATAGGTGGGTAGTTTACATAGGTGCAATTGTTAGCTACTTAGCTCTTTTGCGTATCATAAACATGCTATTTTGATTTAATGTACCCATGGGTAATATAAGAGTTTGATATGTTTAGAATGTCTTTTAAAATAAGGGATCCGGGATCAGTTTTCCCAAAATAAACTTTTAGAGAGATTACCATTTTTTTTCCTGAATTTGATTCATTTCCTTTGCAGGTGGGAGGTGGTGGGATTGTGAGAGATCCCCTTGTCCATCAAGAGGTATGCACTGTTTCTCCTCTTAATTATTCTTCTGTAAACTACTTTTCTCAGAAGCCCAATGCTTAAAAGAGAAGATTATTTAACTTGGAAAACTGCATTTTTCCAATTTTAAGCATTACTTATCACTAATTTAGATACTGATATTTTCAACAACCCAAAGATTGGACAATGCATCATGACAAGCTGTTTTGACGGAACTATGAACAGCTTGGTGGTATGGCAACATAATTCTCAGGCCTCTTGAAGTCACAAATTATTCATAATTTTTTACAAAACAAATATAGAGCTCTTTTTTATTTTCTCCTATTGGAATGAATTAACCCTAGGCCTCTTGGAAATCTGCTCTTTTTTATTTCTCCTACACTAGCCTACCCCACCCCACCTAGTGAAGATGGTGTTCAAGTTTATGACCAGACTCGAATCCAGGTCTCTAGAATGACATCTGAGAGACTTTGCTGCCAAAACCTGATGGCATCTTCCTACTGCGCTTTGTTATGCATCTTCATGAACTTGCTAATTATTCCAACCCTTTGAAAATGTTAGTGGAATTTTTCATAAAATATGGAATAAGATTTAAATTCATGATTGTAGCTAATCATTTCTTGAATTTAGATTAAGTTATTCACATGAACTCAATCCTAGGGTTGTTCCTCATTATCTTGCATAATTTCTTCCCTATAAATCAGATTTGGTAAAGAATAATTTTGTAATTTGCTATTGTTGTGCCAGTGGAAGCTTAGATACCAATTGTTGTGCTCTCATATTGAAATTCGAAAGTACAATAATTATGAGAAAATAAAGTGTACACACAACTTAACTCAACCAAACCTTAATCCTAGCTACATGAGACTGGTTATTTGAATCATTTTTCGCCATTTAGCTCAATCTAGGGCCGCATCGTCCATTAAATCCCTAGCACACATATCCTGTCTTACCATCACACTATCTCATTAAATAATTTGTTAAAATAACTCCTCCGCCTTTCTGCAATCTCATCATTTTAACTAAAATTCTCTTATCTGCACCTTTAATGCGCTTGACATGGTTTGCTTATAAAAAAAAAAAAAAAATTGTTTTATTTATCTCTCTCTCTCTCTCTCTCTCTCTCTCTCTCTCTATATATATATATATATATATATATATATATATATATATATATATATATATCTTTCTCCTGATCCTTTGTACCTAATTTATAGTATAAATCATCATATGACTTGAGTTTAGACTCACTTACTATTAGTTAATTTATACTTTTCATAAATTTTCTCCTTTCTAATTTTATGTAGAATCTTATAACATGCTTGTTTTGCCTTAACTGTTATTTGAACTTCCTCGTTCCACCACCAATTTTCCTTAGATGACGGTCTAATTTCCTTAACTTCTTCAAGAACTTTTTTGACACTCCTAATGCAGCTTGCCATTTCGTTTCAAATAATATTGGTTTCTCAATCTAAATTCCATTTTCCTCTTTCAAAATTTATCTTTAAACAGTGTTTGTTTTTCTCCCTTCAAATTCAACCACCTAGTTCTTGGTGTGTATTTTTCCAATTCTTTCTCCTCCATATCCTAAGATATGCATCTAATACTACTAATCTATGTTGTGTGGATGAACTTTCTTCGGGTACTACTGTACAATCCTTACAAACTCCTCTGTACATCTTATAAATAAGAAAAATGTCAATCTTATTGATATTAGATCCACTTTTAAATGTTATTGAAGCATTGATGTCTCTTGTTAAAACTAGTGTTAGTGATTAAACCATTATGTATCCCTTGAATAAGTCCATCCATATCCTCCCAAAATTGTTACTTAATGTATTCATCTAATCTTACTCAAGGTGCATAGGGACAAATTATATTGATAATCTCTTCTCCTAATACAATTTTTGTTACTTTATTTTATCACCTTTCCTATTAAAGTTTGACTTTTTTTTTTTGTTTTAAATCTCCATCTAAAATTATTCCAACTCCATTCCTATGTTTTGCCTTTCCTGTATACTAGAGTTTATATATCGTATTTTCAATTTCCAAAGGTTTTTCTCCTGCCCACTTAATTACTTGTAAACATGCTATAGTAACTCTTCTTCTAATCATATCTACTAATTCCATTCCTTTACCTGTTGATGTTCCTAACTTCCTATATTCCAAGTTGCTAAATGAATTGTATTCTCATGGACTAACTTCTTTACCCATACCCATCCATGAGAACTTTTGCCTATTTTTCACTGCATCCGAGCACTGGTGTGGTGCATTGCATGAAATGCCTTAGTGAGTCCTTGCCCATTTTTCACTGCATTCAGGATCAGATATAGTGTGTTGCAAATAGGGAATGCCCCAACTCATTTTATATTTGGATTCATGTTGATAAGGTGTGACTATAAGTTTTATGTTGGCTGTCTTCGTACCCCACCCCTCCGTTAGCCGGGCTTGGAACCGACCGTGAAAAAATATAAGATGCTAAGCGTGGGGTATAGGCAGAGTTAGCATAATTGTTAATAAAAGATAAAAAATTATAATAATACACGTGTTGGGCAATTTTCACAAGTAAAACAAATATTACAATAGGGTTATCTCTTTAAAAATAATAAAAGAGAAGGGTTCAGTTTGTAATATTGATAATTGTATTATAAAGATTCTATCTTCTCTCTTCATTCTTCAGCCAACATGAGAGAGAGAGAGAGAGAGAGGCCTTGGATTTCATGGCGGAGATAGAAGCAACGGTTGGTAGTATGGCATTTGGATTGATGGAAATGGCAGTATTCATTTTCATTATAGTCAGCAGTAGCACTGGTTGTTGCTGGTGAGTGGATTTGACAGAGGTACACCCTCCCCCACGTCCTTCGTTCTCCCCCCTTCGTCCTCTCTTTCCGTGTGTTGCTCAACTCGACCAAGTTGGGCGAGATCTCGGCCGGGATCTTGCCTATATTGGATGAGTTGAGGGTTCCAGTCTATTTACCCGACTAGATAACAAATCTCGGTTCGTCCTTAACTGGATCAAATCGGTATCCGCCGAGACTTTGAAGTTTGAACCATATGTACTACTCACTTCACATCACATAAGGTCAACTACCACCTCAAGAATTGCTGAAAATATCAATTATATAAATAATAATTCACAATAATCGAGGCAAGTTTAGAGGAAAAAGGTGCTATGGCAGGCATGGATAAGACTAGTCTCCATACATATTTTGTGCTTCCATTACATATTTTGAGTATTGAAGGAGGAGTGCATGTTCAAAATCTGAAAATTTCAATCTTCTATTCATCCCTTGATGGGGATGCATGTAGGGTACTGTTATTTGTTTGCTTTTATGTATTCAATGATCTGTTAGATTTCTGGAAAATGGGAGAAGTAATAAATTTGGAACTGTCCCAAGATTCTAGTTTCTGTTTTCCACTCTTAATTATCTGAACTGAAGATGATTTATATTGGCTTGTATGGAATTGAAATATATGCTATTAACTGGATTCCGGTATGTAGGTTCTCGACAGGATCATTAAAGGTGTAGAGAGTTTTGGATTCCACAGCAAAGGGTGGATTGAGTCTCCTCTAAAGGGTGCTGAGGGTAATACAGAATTTTTAGCATGCTTTAGCCGAGCATCTGAGAAAAATGCTGGTTAATTTCTCATATATGAAACAAGAAATGTGCTCCATGCCTTGATTTTGAAGCCTAGGATGAGAGTGTATGCCACCAATGTGTAAAATTTAATGACCAGGAGACCTGTATCTCGATAGAAAAGGCCTAATTGCTTTTTTGTGTTAGTAAATCGCATCTAGTATTTTATTTGTTGAACAGAAGTGAAAGGGAAGAAAAAATAAGTAAGAGAAAATGAGATGATCAGTTTTTCGAGGGTCAGAATGATGTAAATACTTGACCATAGAATTCAGACTTTAACTTGCACAAACAGCCACATTTTCCAGTGATAATTGTTAGCTTTTTTGCACTACTACAGTGACTGAGAGTGGGTAGGCAAGTAGTGAATTTTCCCTGAAATATCATCCACCTTTTTCTTTGAACTTCTGTTTGGATCTTGGAAAAAATTCCAAGGAAATGAAATGAAAAATATTAAAAATGTTTTAGAAGAAATTCATTTTACAGCAATTTTCAGCAATTTTCTTTCCTTTCTTTCATGGAAAGAACCAAATGGAGCCCTAAGCTTATGACGATGGTGCCAATGACCTATGGGTCCAGTGGAATGGGTCCCTACTTTCGGGACATGTGTTTTAGGCACAAGCACAAGGATATGCATCGATATCAATTTGATAATATTAAGGAGCCATGGGCAGGCTTCCATTGTGTGGTTAAAAAATATTTATGATGATGGCTTAAAACTTAGCTTTGACACGAACATGACTTGGAAAAGTATTAGTTATAACATGTGTTTGAAGAAGGCCAATTACAGTTGGAAAGGTTGAATGAAGAATTGAAAACTGACTTGGTAAGACTGCTAACGAGAACCGGTGCGCATTTGCAGAAACTAAGTAAATTGGCCTTCTGAGACATTTGCAGAAACCAAGTAGATTTTGATAAGGCCCTTCCTCAGCTAAGAGTATCAAATCCTGTTCCACCTTCAGTTTGTAATTGTATGCCTCCAAGAGTGCATAAATCAAGCAGATGCAGGATGCAGTAATTAGATGAGGCAGATGTTGTTAGGCTTGTTTGGCCAGGACTATGGAGGGAGTGTAATGTGGTTGAAGCTTGGGAAAATATTTGCAGTGGCTAAAGCGGCCGGCATTGATTTTATTTAAGCTTTAGAAGGCCAGTTGAGTCGGCTCCCAAAGGAACACCCAGGTGATTATTTTTACTATATTTGATTCATCCTATGAATACAAGTCTTGGATTAAGTCTCCTTTTTATAAACTCACATATTGATTGGACATCAATAGACATTGGATCTATAAATTCACATTTCTTATTGACTTGAAATTTGATAAACATGAAATCCAATGGTAGGTTTCACAAAGCAAACTTTTACAAAAGAAGTTATCAAAAAGTTGTGTTTATTTAACTTGTTTGTCGTTCAATGATAACAGATATCTTTTCAGCAATGCAGGCCGTGGGATTATTTTCTCAGGAGCATTTTTGATGTTTCGGCACCCTTCTCAGAAGGTCTCCGAGGCAACAAAATCCATTTGGTGGATTCAAGAGGAGCCAACAGCACAAAGCTGAAACATATTTATGAATCTTACTCACCTGAATAGAGGTGCACTTCGTGGGCAGAAAATTGAAAGATTTGTCTTGTGGGCAGAAAATTAATACTCCCTCCTCCGTCCCATTTTCCATTTTGGGATGTCAAAATATGTGATCACTTTGATTTTTCAAATTAAAAATTAGAATGAAATTCCAATTATACCCCTTTATCAAATAACTTGGAAAGTAATCGTTACGTTTAGAAAAGTAAAATTGGAACACAAACTTAAAAATATAATAAAGTCAAAATAATCAATGCATTTTTTAAACTACGTGTTTAGTCAATGTATGTACATAAATTGTATCACACATTTTTGGATCAAAGGAGGGAAATACAAGCCCTGCTATGCAATAACAGAATTTCCTTTCCTGAGGTATAGGCACATGCCAAACCACCAACTGCCCCATGGCACCAACACAATTTCCCTCCCATCATATAATTTTTAAGATTTGACCATGACATCTCTAACCTACGCTAAAATAAGATGTAATATTTGATCTTTACACATTGGTCGGGATTCCATGAGGCCATATAAGAATATTCATCAACTATAATTGACTGGAATTGTTCAGCATCTCTGAGGGAATCTTAAGACCAACCACCTGCCCAACAACAGAGAGCCATGACACTAGATATAGCTCAATTGTCACTCCATTTTTACTAGGAGAAGCTTCACCAAGAAAAAGCAGCTTCATCCACTCACTGGTCCCACATGGATGTAATTTGTACCATGGCCTGTTCAAGTATGGATGCTCCTACATTGATAAAATTGAGGGTTAATTTGACAGAATAATACTTCTGTTTTAGCTTCTAATATCTACACTATATATGAAAAGGAGAATCTTAGAAAAAGTTTTAATTGACCAAAATATTCCTATATATAATTATAAAAGTACACCAATCAAATTAATAAGCTTACATGACAAAATTTGATGGTCATTGGGGTCTATGAAGCTTCTTCTACCGGAGGGGAGCCAAATCCCAAAAGCTATACGAAACAAATAAATAAAAGTGTGCATACATATTTCATGCAAGATAAGAAGTCAATCCTTCACAAGGAGCTAGATATTTAAATGGTCTTTCCTAAAGAAGAAATGTTCCCAAAGGATGAAGTTTTGAGAAGATATAGGAATTATGAGTGCTGCATATAATTATGACCACAACGGTGTAGCTGCAGTTCCTGAAAATATTAGGATTTGATTCAGAAGATGCTGAATTCTATGAAATATGACCAACTCAATTTGGTCTTGGTGAAACAGAAGCAGCAGCAGTGTTGCCAGACACATTCCATCACAAGCAATTTTTTTAAAACCAGTCTACTCAGACTGTTTGAACTGAGTTGAACGGGAACTGGCACTCTCTACACTGGATAGTTCACTCTACCAAAAAGAAACACTATAATACTGGAAAATCTGGACAAGCCAACTGGTCCAACCATTGACACATTGACCAGGTTAACAACTGGCCCAATAATCCAAATATGACCACAGAAAAATCAACTTAAAAGACATAACAACATTCAAAAGTCAAAATGTTTTAAAATGAACAGTTTCTATAAAATCAAATTCTTTGATTTGATAGGATTTAGATTCCTTTTTGTTGACAAACTCTTTTAGAGATTTCTTAGATCTTTCCATTGTTAGTTAGGAACTTGAGATTTTAGGTTTAAATTCTAGTTAGTATATCTTTTTTATGACTTTATGGCCCATTAAAATTACTGTTCTTTATATTGTTTCTAATTTGATGCACTGGGTATCACTACCACTTCTCCTACTAGTTTACATGAAGCTCAATCTTCTAGCATCGAGGGCACCAAAAATCTACAATCGAGCAAAAAGGGGTGCCCAAAAGTGGTGCCACCAGCCAAAATGCCTTTGTTACTGATATGCAAATGCTTATTGCGAATGAATGATTGACTCAAGACTTAGAGGTGGATCTACTGGTTTGATTTGTAGCTTGAATGTGAAAAAAAATATGATCATGTGAAATGGATCTTTCTTCTTTATTCACTTAAAATGATAGGTTTTGGGGTGAGATGGAAGAAATGAATTGAAACTTGTCTATCAACTTTATTTTTATTTTTATATTTATTAATGGGAACCCTCAATTTTATTTTATTTTATATTTTTTAAGTTGCTCTTCTGGCCTTTGGCAAGAGATCATTTGTCCCATTTGTTGTTCATCAAAGCTATGAAAGTTTTTAGTAAGTTATTCCAGAGGACTTTTGTGGTGGTCACGTGGGGGAGGGGGATGAGGGGAGTTTTATTTCTTGCTTAGTTTGCTGATAGGGATCAACTTTCGTTCTAGAGAAGTATATTGCTTTGTTTTGATTTTTTTTTTTTCATTCACGTAATGGGTGGGGGCCTGAAGCAGCGGCTTGGGCTGCTATAGCTTAGGGCTGGCCCTTGTTGTAATTTGTCTTTTTGGTTCCAGTATATGCCTTTCAGCCCTATATATATAGTCCTCATAAAAAAATATAAATAAATAAAGGTCTAAAAGTTCTAAATATTAAACGAAAAGTGATGTACAATAGTAGTATTTTAGCGTCCATATACAATTTATAATTACAACAAGTAGTACAATGACTGACTTATCAATTTAATAACTAAAACTAGGAGGCAAGAGAAACGAATAACAGATAAGATACCGAGAGGAAAATAAGATAAATGTACCTCTTGCGTTATGAAAGTCCATTTTGATTCCAATAGTGCCTTTGAGGAGTTGGCAGGAAGGTCCTTTTCAATGTCATCCAAAACCAAAGGTTGTCCATCTGCATACTTAATAATAATTAATATATTATTTTAATAATTAGTAAACTATATTAACTTAGAATAAATTCAAACCACAAACTTAATAACAGTTATGGAGTATAAATGTAAAAGAGAGTAAGCATTTTGTATATCTAGGACCAGTACAACTTGATAATCAACCTCAATTAATGTATAATCTTATCTCGTAGCAAAATAATCTAATATTTATCAAAATCAACAACTAAAAACAGTGTTAGAACGGCTGTTAGAAATTAAATCAAAGTTAAGTTTCCAATAAATTCACACCCAATGCTGACACACGCGTGTGCACAGTGCACACACACAAGTGCACATAAGGGTGCACGTGCATGTGAGCTGAACATAATATTTAGTATTATTTTGTAGAGTTGACTTTCCATAATTTATTAGTTTCCATGTATTAAGGGTTTCTATGTTTTCTAGGTTTCTATATTTTGTAGAGTTGACTTTCCATAATTTTGTAATAGCTTCTCTATAAATTCTAGGTTTGTAATCATATTGAATACACTTTGAATAAGAGATTGTTCTTTTTTCTTAAAGATAGTTTTCATGGTATCAGAGCCCTAGGGCTATTGCTTCTTCCCTATGGTGTTGCTGCCTTCTTCTCTCTCTTTGATGCATTGCTACAGTACCCGCTACAGTATTGCTACAGTACCGCTACAGTCTCCTCTCTCTTCGATGCACTGCTACAGTACCCGCTACAGTGTCCTGCTGCAGTACCTGCTACATTACCGCTACAGTAATTTTAATTTTTTTTCCCCTCTTCCGCCTCTTGGTTAAGCTTGATTTGCATTATTTTTTGAATTTCTTCCTCTATTGGCCTCTGTTTTCTGGGTTCTCTCTCTCATTTAGACACTCTCTTATTGGATTATTTCTGGGTTATTTATGGTTTATTTGCTGGTGGTTTTCTCTCTCTAGTTCTCTGCCGGTTTTTGTAATTGAGTTTCTGTTAGGATGTCGACTTCTCTCATATTACACCATGTGCACCTATGGTTCAGCCTCGTCCCCATGCTGATCTTGCTGCCCCATCTGTTGTGAGCACAGTACCACCTTTCCCTATGCCATCTATGTTTGAGCAATTTCAAACTTTGCTAGCATTCCAATCTCAGTCTCAAGCTTCTGTTATGTCCACTCTGCACTCAGGTTTGAGTAATTTTGATTATTCAGGTATTTCTTCTACTACTTGGATTTTTGATCCTGGTGCCTCTCATCATATGACTCCAAACTTGTCTCTTCTTAAAAATTGTGTCTCTCCATTTTCTCCTATTACCATAGCTACTGCAAATGGATCTCACATGAATGTTAAATATATAGGCTCTGTCATTCATTCATCTAGCTCATCTCTCTTTATTCCTAATGTGTTTTTTGTTCCTCAATTGTCAGTCAGTTTGCTTTCTATAAGTCAGTTATCTGATTCTGGTTTTGATGTTATCTTTTCTTTTTTGACTTGTGTTGTGCAGGATCGGGTATCCAAGAAGTAGATTGGGACCATGTGTCTAGTGCTCGCTTAGAAAGTCTTGTTAAGTCTGGCCATTTAGGCAAAGTCCCTATTGATGATATTCGAGATTGTAGTGAGTGTAAACTCGCAAAAATGAAGGCTTTGCCATTTCATAAAAGTCTCACTATTTCTGATTCACCATTTGCACTTGTTCATACTGATGTGTGGGGTCCTTCTCCGGTAACTACTAAGGGTGGTTCTTCTTATTATGTTTCCTTTATTGATGATTATAGTAAGTTCTGTTGGGTTTATCTCATGTCTCATAAATCTGATTTCTTTCGCATTTTTAAAGAATTTCACTCTATGATTCAAAATCAGTTTTCCACGACTATTAAACTTTTTCGTTCTGACTTGAGGGGTGAATATTTTTTAACAGAATTTACTGATTTTCTTCTTAACATGGGCATTTCTCATCAGTCTTCTTATGTTGATACTCCTGAACAAAATGGTGTTGCTGAGCGGAAACATCACCACATTCTTGACACCGCTCGTTCTCTTCTTATTTATTCTTCTGTTCCCTCTGTCTTCTGGGGTGAAGTTGTTCTCACTGCTGTCTATCTCATTAATCGTATACATACTCCTCTTCTTTCTGGTTTGAGTCCCTATGAAAAACTCTTTTGTCAACCTCCAAATTATTCTCTTCTTAGGGTGTTTGGATGTACTTGCTTTGTTCTTCTTCCTAAACGCGCTCGTACTAAACTTAGTGCTCGTTCTGTCTTATGTGTCTTCTTAGGGTATAGTTCCTTTCAAAAAGGTTTTCGTTGCTATGATCCCCTTTCTAAAAAATTGTATGTCTCCCGTCATGTTGCATTTTTTGAACGTGTTCCTTTCTTTTCTATTCCTCCTCGCATAGTTCCTATTAGTAAAGAAGATCTTGTCTCTATTGATCCATTTCCTTCTTCTGTCCCTCCAGATGAGTATATTTCTGATTTGGATTCTTCTACTATTCCTCCCGTTTCGTCTAATGTTTCTCATTCTGACTTTCATTCTTTTCCGTTAGTTTATTCTCGCCGGAATTCTACTCCTCTCTCGTTAGACGCCCCTTCTGATGTTCTACCAATTGCTGACTTGGATACTGATGATCCGCCAACACGCCGATCCTCCCGCCTTCGTCGCCCTCCGGTAAGACTTGGTTTTTCTAATACTTGTTATTCTCTCTCTTTTCGGAGTTTTCTCACTTCTGTACATTCTTATTTTGAGCCCCGATCCTATAAGGAAGCCTGTTCCGATCCTAATTGGATTGATGCTATGCAAACTGAATTGGATGCTCTACATAAGACTGGTACTTGGGATTTGGTTTCGTTACCTGCAGATAAGAATCTTGTTGGATGTAAATGGGTGTATAAGGTCAAGACAAATTCCGATCGCTCTTTAGAGAGATACAAAGCTCGGTTAGTTGCCAAAGGTTTTTCTCAAGAGTATGGTGTTGACTATGAGGAAACTTTTGCCCTGGTTGCCAAGATGACTATTGTTCGTACTCTGATTTCTGTGGCCGCTGTTCGTCATTGGCCTCTTTTTCAACTTGATGTGAAAAATGCTTTTCTTAATGGGTTCTTGTCTGAGGAAGTGTATATGCGTCCTCCCCCTGGTCTTCCTCTATATGATCATTACTGGTTTTGATATTTCTGCTATTGATGCGGTTAAACGTCATCTTTTTGTTGAATTTGAGATGAAAGACTTAGGACCCCTTCGTTATTTTTTGGGCATTGAAGTTGCATCATCTCCTTCTGGTTATTCGCTCTCTCAGGCTAAGTATGCTAATGAGTTGATTCATCGGCTCAATTGACTGATTCTAAGTTTGTGGATACTCCTATGGAGTTAAATGCCAAATTCTCTACTTCTGATGGTGTGCCTTTGGATGATCCTACCCCTTATAGAGAGCTTGTTGGTAGTTTAGTCTACCTCACTGTTACTCGACCTGACATTGCTTATGCAGTTCATATTCTGAGTTAGTTTGTTTCTGCTCCTCGCTCTACTCATTGGGGTGCTCTCATGCGCGTTCTTTGCTATATCCGTGGCACTATCTTTCAAAGTTTGCACTTATCGTCTTCTTCTACACTTGAGTTGAGGGCTTATGCTGATTCTGATTGGGCTGGTGATGTTAATGATCGCAAATCCACTTCTGGCTTCTGTGTCTTTCTTGGTGATTCTCTTATCTCTTGGAAGAGCAAGAAGCAGACTGTGGTTGCTCGTTCTACTGCTGAGGCTGAATATCGTGCTATGGCTCAGGTCACCGCTGAGGTGATATGGCTTCGATGGTTGTTTCTGACTTGGGTGTCTCTGTCTCTCCTTCGACCCCTCTTTACTGTGATAGCCAGAGTGCCATTCAGATTGCCCACAACACAGTCTTTCATGAGCATACCAAACATATTGAGATCGACTGTCATTTTATCCGTCAGCATGTTCAAGCTGGGACTATTAAGCTTTTTCATGTTTCCTCCGCTCTCCAGCTGGCCGATTTCTTTACTAAGACTCACACATCTGCTCGGTTTCGTTTCTTGCTTGACAAACTCTCGATGCTCTCTGCGCTTGCATCATGAGTTTGAGAGGGGGTGTGAGCTGAACATAATATTTAGTATTATTTTGTAGAGTTGACTTTCCATAATTTATTAGTTTCCATGTATTAAGAGTTTCTATGTTTCCTAGGTTTCTATATTTTGTAGAGTTGACTTTCCATAATTTTGTAATAGCTTCTCTATAAATTCTAGGTTTGTAATCATATTGAATACACTTTGAATAAGAGATTGTTCTTTTCTCTTAAAGATAGTTTTCAGTGCACACTGTACACACACGAATGCACACACTAGTGAGAATTTGTATTCTTTAGGCATCCCTGAAATAGTACATCTTGACATGCATAATGAGGTGGTTTAAAATAAAAATATATTACAGATTCAAAAGAAAATGAATTCCTTTCGTTTAGAGAGAGATTAATTTCAATCAACAAAAGGCACATCCAGTGGGTTATTTCGGTGTTTGGGGGGGGGGGGCTTCAAATTTATAATGACCCATGTTCAATTCACTAAATACTAAATAGCAAGAGATTAATTTCAATAAGAGGTAAAGAAAGAGAAATAATGTTTGGGTATTCAATAAGTTATTTCAAGAATTTTATACAAGAATTTATATCTAATGTTGTCAAAGCCTAAAGAAAACCAAAGCAATGAACCTAGCCATTGCCTCAATTCTCCTCTAGATGCCTAGGTTGCTTACTTGGTGATATTAGCGACTTGTGTTACTAAATATCGCATACACTGGTCACTGTTGGAAAACATTATATGAGGGTTTTTGGAAAACATTATAGGAGGGTTTATTTCGTCATATATAACGGGGCTTTGCATTGTATTATGTTGTATGTGCACGCACGCGCACACTATTATTATATACTCTTATGGTCATGTTAATTAACCATGATAGAGTTTCCTTAGTTCTTTTAAATACCTTGTTAAGAGTCCATTTATGTTGCCTATTACCTTCAATAAAGTAATTTTTTCCCCTTAGTTCTCTAACTCAAATTTTTCTTCCTTCAACTAGATTATAGGTGCCATCGAATTATCCCGCAGACAAATCAAGCCGGGATTCCAACTTCTAATCCTCGAGTCCGCACACTCATTGGCAATGAGAACTCCATCCAAGATCTACCTCCCCCCCCAAAATCAGGCACCCAACAAAAGTATTCTGAGAATCACTTTTCCCACCACCTGTTTAAGTCTCTGAGCCTACCTTAGCCAAAATTTTATAAACACTCCCCACTAGACTTATTGGTCTAAAATTCTTTATATCCACAACTCCCCCTCTCTTTGGAACTAACAAAACAAACGAGGCATTTAAACTTTACTCAAAGGTTCCAAGCTCATTGAATTCTCCCACCACAACCATTAGGCCCTTCTTAAAAGTATGCCATCATTTTTTTTTATATATAGAAAGCCATAGTCAACCATCTGGATCCAGAGATTTATCCCCATCCAAACTCATAATTGCCTCCCTCACATCCTCCTCCTTTTCCTAAGGTTTTCCCAACCAAGCGGACTCTTTAAGTGCGCAAAATTCCACTCCATCAAGCAAAGAACGTCAAGAAGGCAAGTGATTTTTCCAATTGAATTAAAGCCACATGTCAATGGGGTATATATAAATTATGATCAGATGTTTATCCCAAGACAATGAGCAGCATACATGACGGATGTTTGCAATGCAGTGGCAGCACTAGAGGCAGTGGGGGTGGTTGGTACAACGGCAATATGATGGTGCAGTGGTAGTAATGCAATGAGGTGGTGATGATAGTAGGGAGACAGTGGTGGTAGTGGGGATATCAAGCAATTAAGATGATGGAGTGGTGGTGGAAGAGGTGTGGAAGCGGTGGTGGTACTGATTTTGTTATTAAAAGAACTATTGCAAACTTTAGTAAGTAGTATATACTAGATTTTCTTTAAATTACCATTATCCCTTTAAATTTTTTATTATAAATAAAGAAAGCCTTTTAAAGCCGGGGTATAGTTGAAAAATCCTGATATATATAACGTGGCTTAGATGTATTCCTGGGTCATCAAATATTCAAATGTCCATGACTTCGGGTGTGGAGCGTTGGAAATCTAAAATTGATGTTACCATATGCCACATTGTATCACTGATAGGCCTCCTGCATGATTGCCTACTAAAATAAATAATAAATAATACAGGAGATATAATTTGTTTGTATCACATGTTAATATTCATCACGTTGGTTGTCAAATCATTGCATCTAATATTTTATGCATAATAAGCTTACAGAGGGTAGACGTACCATTGCAATACGCTCGGAAATACAGCACTGGAACCCTATAGGAAGTGCTGTAAACTATATGGAAGTCATAGCAATGTACTTGACTATAGCTCTGGACCTTGCAAATTGAACAAGAAAACAGATGATGTGGTCATGGAGAGAAGAAATCAATTGCATTTAGACATATTTGGGGAGTGTTATAAGTCAACTTCAAGACTTCTGTAAGACAAAGTGAGCTAAGAAATATAAATGTGTGTGAGTGTGTGTGTGTGTGTGATAATACACATACCAATAGGGCATTATCAATGGGCTCTTCTTTCTCAGAGCAACTGGAATCTTCTTCTCCAGTGTGACTTCCTTCATCATGATCTTCCTGTAAAAGACAGTTATGATAGAAGATAGTATCAACTCTTCCATTAGAGAGATTATGCTTTATTGGAACATCAAAACCAAACCTCACTAGACTTGAGAAAGCACATGTTCTCTAGTGACAAATATCCCTCCACCTGAGAGAGAGAGAGAGAGAGAGGTAAATAACATTGATAATTAAAGATCATGAACTGATGCAACAGAGTGCTAAAAATGACATTCAAAACTAACTTCATGAGAAGCAAACCAAGGTGATTTTGGACAAGGAACCCACGACCATGAGGGGAGAGCAGAGTTGATCTTTTTCCATTTCACAACAAAAGCATGAGCAGAAAGACAGAAATCACTTGATGAGAGGGTTCCATCCCAAGATGAGGTATCCATGGATGCTTGATTTGAAACTATTAAACCTGAAGCGATAAGCGAAGAAGATGCCCTTTTTAGGATCCAATTTAATCATACTATCACCTAAGACAAAAACCTGCATAGATATACAAAAATCCTCTAAGATACATGTTTTGTAGATGATATTCAGGATAAAGCACATGATGGAAATGCCCAAAGTGGAAGTTTATGGGCATGCTGTATCTGGTCATGACTAGCCCAACAAAGTATTGGGGCTAGGGCAGTTCATGAAGGTGTGGCCAGAATTGTGGACTTAGTATGGCAACTGATCCTAGTTACTATTTTAATCAGTTGCTATTTTCTTTTTAGTGTGATTGTTGGCTGGCCATCGTTGCTCTTTTCTTATTAATGTTAATGTTAATAGTTAGTTGCTACTTTCTTGCTAGTTTATATCTCCTTGTTCTACTAGGATTAGGTCTTATTAAAACTTTATATACATGCTCGAAGTCTTGTTGTTAAGTTTCCAACCTAAAAGCCTAAGCTTGTAGGTGGAGGGCCCAATACAAGTATATGAAGCTATAGCAAGCCTTTCATTTAGGCGATGTGGGATAAAGTGGATTTCATTCTTCTACACTTGTCTTTTAACTCAATGAATGAATGAACAAATAAAAGAATTATAATTGTAGACACCATAGTATAGAACCAAAAAAAACCCTGGCAAACAGTATGTGATCTAAAATATTCAAGATCACAATTCAAAAGAAAAACTAATTCTTATATCAAGCTTTGAAACTGATTTTGGAGTATTTCCAATTCCAGGATCCATTGTTTGAATGTACAGAAAATGTATTATGTGCATATATATATAGGGGCAGGTTCAGCTTACTTCTGAAATACACCCTTAAACCCACCTTTCTTACGCACCGTATGATCAAAGCAGATCCAATGCTCACTAACCCACCAAGGAATAAACATAAAGTTGGGTCATTAATCACTCTCACTCTCATCCCACGAACGGTCTCTCCCCAAACCCATTCTCCTCTCACCCCTTCAATCCCTGCGCCAGAGCTCCGTCAAAGCCACTATTGCCAGCAGCAACCCACCGCAGCTCTCCCTCTCTCTCGTTACGGTGGCAGCTATCCATTCTCTCCCCTACCAACGCATCTCGGCTCTCCCTCTCTCTCCTCAAAGTGGTGGTAAATCACAGGGTTCTCTGGTTGAAGCCTTCATCTGGCAACTGAGATAAGTTCTTCAATTTTCTTTTCTTTTTTTTTTTTTTTTTTTTTTTTAAAATATTGTCTTTTATTATTATTATTATTATTATTATTTTCTTAGAGAAAAAACAAAGAGGACAAGATGTCCTACTTACAAAAGACAAAAGAAAGAAAGCAAACAAGAGAGAAGTAGGGATAGCAATGGGGTGGAGTGGGGCAGGTTTTCCACTCCCCCATCTCCGATTATAAAACTACTCCCCATCCTCGCCCCGTACCCCGATGGGATATGTAATTCTATCCTCGTCCCCTTAAAGGCGGGGAATCCTCGTCCCCGCCCCGCCGCCCTGCCATTTCGATAACAAATTCAAAATATAATGCACTAAATGTTGTTTCGAGAGGGTTTGAACCCATTACCTCCACTAAAAAGCTTGTATTTCAAGAGCCTAAACCGCTAAATTGCATTTTGATTGTAATATATTTTTAAAATAAATAATTTTTCAACAACTCTTGATTGTAATATACTTTTAACATAAATAATCTTTCAACGATTTCCTCAAACGGATGAAATATTCTGCTTATATACATTATGCATGCCCAAAATCACATTGATCCAATGGCTAATTTTTCAAAACAATAATTATGAATTATAAAAAATTGTAATAATTTTCGATAGTTTTTTTGTAGTTCATCTCAAAAATATGATTTTTTTATTTAAAAAAAATATATTAATCATTTGATCAATGTGATTTTTTTGTACATATGATGTGTCATGTGTACACACATATAATTTAATTCAATCGTTAGTTTATCAAAATACCTATTCCATATTGGTTTTACAAACCATATGTCAAATTATGGATAAGGTGGTGTGTGTAGGACCAATTGTAGAAAAGATTTTGAAAAATTGACCGTTGGATTAAATACAACAATTGTTATGAATTTCATGTTCGCAAAAAATCATAGTGATCTAATGGCCAATTTACCACAAATGTCCATGAAAAATTATAATATTTTAATTCTTCAAAATGTCACAATTTTTATCCAGATATTTGTTTTAAAAAATAACTGTTGGATCGTCTATATTTTTGGCGAGTATGTAATTTATAAGAAGTGCATCTAATCCAACGGTCAGTTTTTCAAAATGTATTTTGTGTTTTTCCCTACAAACTGTACTATAGAGGTCACCTTACACATAGACAACATAGTTGTGTAAAGTGCAACTTATAACAATATCGTTCCCGTCATCCTGAATAGAGTAAGAGCTTGAATAATTGAATAGAAAGTGAGAGTTGACCAACTCAACACAATAAGGGAGACTTGACTTATTATATAGGAAATATATAAGAATGTTTAGAAAATGTTAGATTGTTAGCGAGATTACTAAGATGGGAGAAAATCAAGTAACCAATATTATTAAAAAATGATTAAAAATGCTAAAATTGATGCGAGGGACATAAAAGTTAGGAGGTCATTAATAATTTAAATTCTATATTAAATATAATAGAATATATAACATATAATTTATGAATCATATAAAATTATATGTTTTAAATATAAAATTTATATAAACGGGGATGGGGAATCCCCAAGGGGCGAGGAGGGGTATTATAAACCCGTCCCTGCCTCGTACCCCACCTAAACAAATATTTTTAACCCCATCCCCGTCTCAACAAATATTTTTTACCCCATCCCCGCCCCATACATTGAAAAATTCTTAAATAAGCCGCCCCTATAGGGCGGATCCCCGAGGGGATTGGGCAAATTGCCATCCCTAGAGAGAAGAAAAGAGAAACAGCTCAAAAATTACAAGAAGCTACCCAATTTCCCCTCAAAAGAAACAAATGAACACCCTTAAATTCTCTCGTAACCGACACCCATAAAGAAGACAAATAACAAAGTTTATCCCACAAACTTTCTAATGACAACTTTATCTTAAAAAATCCTAGCATTTCTCTTAACCCAAATTACCAAGAAAATTGCCAAAACAAAGCATTTCCAAACAATGGAGACTCTTAACGAAGACCCAAACACCTTAAAGTCAATCTCCATCAAGTAATGGGCATACTGAGGCGCAACCCAGGATATATCACCAAGCTGAAATAAATAGCACCATAACACCTTAGCTACCGAACAATGCACAAATAAATTATCAATACTTTCACCCTCACTACAACACATCACACACCATTGGAGGGAAATATACAAACCAGGCAATCTCCTCTGAAGAAGGTCATTAGTATTAATTCTTCTATAAGCCACTGACCAAGCAAAAACCTGAACTTTAATGGGAACTTTAGCTTTCCAAATAAACTTTGCCGAACCAAAAACAGGAACCAAAGAATCATCACATAAAGCGTCAAAAGAAGGATTTACAAGAAAAGGAACCTGAAGAAAGCAACACCCAACCTCTCCTATCCTCAACCAAAGGAATTACATGAAAACCATCAAGAATAGCCAAAAGAGAAGAAAGCTCAACCAACTCCCTATTATTAATATTTCTGAAAAAATGAAAATTCCAAGAAATCGGAAATGAAAATGAAGCCACAAAACTAACTATAGGAGCATCATGGACAATTTAGAGTTCAAGAAATAAGTCCTTGGAGAAGCTAATTGCAGAGGCTTAATGGGCATTGCATAGGTTTCCATATTCTATAGGGTTCTGTTAAATTTTTGTGCTTTCTTAGTGTGCTCTATTAGTATAACAAATGATATTTGTTCTTTTGTATTTACATGGATATCCTCATATAATTTATTTGGGTGTTGCATATGCTATAAGTGATATTGTTTTTAGGGCATGACATTGCTTTGTCATTTAATGGCTGTCATTTAATGACTTGCTGCAATTTTATTACATTTAAACTCCTTGAACTCCCCTCTTCCTTATGATTTGTCAAGACATGTTTTAAGTGGTAGTGTTAGCCATTTTCATGAGCTATGAGTTTACTTTGATGAAGGATTTATTTGGCCTTTTAAGTCTTGGTTTGACCTTTACTACAATGAAATGGGGCACTATTTTTTGCTTGCTTCATCTCTCTGTGTCCAACCATAAATCGTGTTATGTTAGACTTTCTACCAAACTTTGATTTAGTGTTTATTGAAATTGACCTACCATTAAATCATGTTATGCTGCTATAAGAGACATTTTACCAAACTTTAATTTAACGTTTACTAAATTTGGACTTTCTACCAAATATGACAATCCGAATCTTGTTATGCTTCTATAACAAACTTGTGTAAGACTATTTCAGACTTTGTGGGTGAAATTAGTAGAGTAATTTTTACGTTGAATCTGATAAAAGCCTTTTATGTCAAGACTTTGAAAGAATGACCATTTACATTTTCTAGTGATCTTTTTGAGCACTTTATTTTACTTTCATTTTTTCAGCTATTAAAAGGAGGGATTGTCATGAACAAATGACATTTAGGATTGCCATATAATGCCACCAATTATTTCCTAACTTAATAATCTGTTATGTTATATACTTATATAATTCTTTTTGGCATGTTCTAATTTGATTCATTTAATGTACAACACACATAAGATTAAGGTAATGGCATCCCATGGAAGTGCAAGTTCTCCCTATATATCGCCCCAAAGGTTTTGTGACTGTAGGAATCATAGGTTATACCAAGTGATGATAGCAAAAACTGATGAGAATCGTGGAAGACAATTCTTCGCATCAACATGCAATGTGAGTTGTCGAGTGAATGCAGTTTATTTTTTAAAATTATATTAATCATTTGATTTAATGCTAGAATCCTGCAAATTGTAAATTCTTTGTGGAATGGGTTGATAAATATGTGGAGCAAATGCAGCGGATGCAAGGTGTGATGGAAGTAGAGGTGCCTAATGCATGAATGATACATCATGTGAGTGACAATCAAATTGGAAGAAAGCAAGAAAACATTAATGTGTTGTAGGAAGCGAATCAAACAAAGGATACTCAAATGAGAAGAATGCAAGAAGAAACTATCATGTTCAAGCAAACACAATGTTGGCATTCAATTATTTTGTTCCTATTTGTTGCAATTGTTATTGGACTATTATTTAAAAATTAAATGAATGTAGTATTGAAACATATTTTATACTCTTGAAATCAAATTTATTGTTAGGTTTTGAGTATGAGTGTTGGCTTGTTTCATTTCAAAACTTAGTTTGGGTTGTATATATTTTAGAATGTGCACTAATGATCTCAAGCAAAGCTGTGACTAAAGTCTCTAACTCACCATGGACTAGGATGGTAAGTGACTTAGTGACCTAGCTAATCATGTCTAGGTGGTTAGATGTTCCTAGTTCAGACTATGAGCATCTTATTTTATTCTAATTTGAGCTAAGAGAGTCCTATGTCTTTCAATGTGGATGTGAATTGATTCAAAAGGCTAAGTGTATGTTAATATTGAGGTGCTGGATCAATCTAAAATACAGGTTTTTCAATTTTGACATACAGTAGCCTTTTGGATCGATCTAAGACTACATTGGATCGATCCAAATTCTGTCATTTTATAATATTTTCATACGTAAACTCTTTGGATCAATCCAAAACCCCTTTAGATCGATCCAAGTACAGGAAAAATGATTTTTTTACTACTTGTTTACTGCTCTTACCTCATGGTGAAGTCTCTAGGTCATTTATGCTTCTATAAATTCGTTCTTTTCTATCATTTAGGGTTGAGTGAGCCTCCAGCAAGTTGAGTCCTCTCTCTCCCTAACCCTTGAGTGTTTTATGAGCTTCTTGTGTCTTCCTCCTTGTATTCCTCCATTAACATCATATAGATTCATGTTGATCCTTCTTCGGATGATTTAGAAACCTTGGAAATCACACTTCAACTTCTGTGGTGAGGAATTTCAATGGAGCTAGGAGATTTCTCATGACTTTTGATTGAGAAATCAAGAGTGAGGCCAAACGATTTGGTTGCTGAGCATGCTATGGAGAAGGACTCATGGAGTTTGAGTTGAGAATATCTTAGTACACTAGGCCTGGGATTGGTGAGAACAAGTGTATGATATAATCTCTAAACTCCTTTTCTATAGAGGATTGCTGTGTTTCTCCCGTGGTTTTTTCTCGAAAGGGTTTCCACGTAAAACCTTGTTTTCCATGGATTGAATTTATGTGTTGTTTGATTCTTAGTAGATTATTAGGAAGGATAATTGCTTTGATCATGGATCAATCTTGATAATCACTTGCTTATATGATGATAGTATCATGTATACCATGTGTTTGTGATTAGTTTTTAACTAACGTTCTTGCATATCTTCATACATACTTTGTTGTTGCTCATCATGGATGATGTTTGTTATTTGGAGTATTAATCATGATTGATTAAGTGTCTAATCAAGATCTAAAGGGATTAAGTTTTTTTCACTTATTTTGGTTGATGAAACTTATTTTGATGAAGTAAAACTTAACTTAATTTTCCGTGACTCTATGCTTATGATTTGAACAGAGATCTTGATTTTATTGTCGACACTCATGTTGCAATCATTTTGTCTACGCATAAGGTTGATCATCCAAAATTGAACCCACATCATTTAGCAATCCTCTGGATTTTAGTCTTGGATAAAAGTTGGCTCAATTTGGTGCTGCTGGGACCTTGAGAAATTACGGTAACATTGCTTTTGCCTTCTCCAAGCCACTTGAGTTTGGCAATGCTAATGGAGTGTAAGTGGAAAACCTTTTGTTGCGGCTCATGGGAAGCTTCCAAGAGCCAATAGAAATCAAGATTGGTCGTAGAAGGTCATAACTCTAATGTTATCAAGTGGACTAGAAGTGAATCATGGCATTTAAGACCCAAAGCTTCCTTCAAGCCGGTTGAGAGTTCCGTGTCCACTTTGATATCCAATATTGATAGATGATGAAGGCAATTGGCTTGGGGGGCTTCCAAGGGAGCAACAATTATTTCACCTAAAATAAGTTAAGAACATGTCTACTAGTGTAAAGAATTGTGCATTTCAATTACTTCACCTAAAATAATACAAATACTGATAGAACAACAATGTATATAGTCACAATATTAATTAAAAAGGAAAAAAGTAAAGAGCCTACTGCCCACCAACCCATCTAACCTCACCAGCAAAAAAATGTATATATTTCAGTTGCTTGAGTAAAAACACATTAAAAAGGTAATTAGGCCTATTCTCAACTGCTCAGGTAAAAGCGTAAAACACATTTGTAATTGTGTATAACCCACATCATATATATTTCAGCTGCTCAGTAACTTCATTCAACACAACGTCAATCTTCATTTTAGAAGCCTTTTCGATAAGTCATTTATAGTTTCTACAAAAAGTGTGTATGCCTCATGGGAGGGTGCAACATGACAAGCCAATTTTGTAGATATTTGACACATATGACTTTGTCTAAATATCTCATATTCTTCTTTGTCACCATTCTTCGCCAAGTCTCCTGAATCCATGATTCTAAATTTGTTTGCCTCTCGCTGCCATCATGGAAGAATGAAATGGTCAGGTATCGTATCGATGTCTGACCGGGCAAACACTCTCAACATATGCCTACAAAGTATGCCAATGAATGAAATACATTGGCACTCACACATACCTTCATAGGTTTGTAAATTTAACTTCACCATAAACTCTTGAGGCCCCCCAATTTTTGATTTCACTAGGTATGTGTGATATTCATTGTGATATCCCCTTTCTTCAACTTTGTACACTTTGAAGTGACTCCATTCAACCTCAAATTTGTCAAACACATCTCTAGTATACACCTTTGCTGCATGTTTCAAAAGGAATTGAGTTTCTCTGACAATACGATACTTGTGTTTTGTGACAAAATCTTCGTCACTTTCATTTTGCAAAATCTTCTTTAGAGCTTGCTCATATTTGACAACAAATTCTCTCAAATTTGTTGATGACGTAACAAATGCATCAAAAAATGAATTAATTCCCTTGTTTTGTCTAGTAGTATTCATTCCAACAAAAACGGTGTCACGATTGTAGATAGGAGCCCAAGAATGACATATTTTGAAGAGTTGTTGAAGCCACTCATTTTCTTCCAATTCATTATCTACAATCAATGCCTGTCACATATTCTCAAAATCTTTTACCTTGTAGGTGGACCAAATGCATTTTTCCATCCCAATCTTGAGATTTGACTTCTTGAAGTAAACTTGCGACAACTTTTCAGCAAACTTCTTCTCAATGTGCAAAATACACAAACGATGACGGGTGTTGGGAAAAACCTTAGCAATTCATAACAATCCTTTCTATCAAAACCAATGTGTGAGTTGTCAAGTATAGAGGGAATTTTTCCAACTTCCAAATTTTCTTCGGTTAAATCCCTAACTACATTGGGCATATGCCGGTTGGACTTCATTTTCATTCGCCTAGCTGGAGTAACTAATTTGTGGTTGTGCTCATTGTTGAAACCGGTCACTACATATTCGCAGGACACTTTGTCGTGCACAACTCGCAAACTAGCATTACAACCACCCCCATGACAGTGGAATATCTTCTTCTCTTCGTACTCTCTCTTTGTGCTATGTTTATCTCATCCTTATTAGTGTTATGTTTCCCTTCATGTATGCAAACAAATTTAGCATTAGACACGCCATCGCACCGTGATCGAGCCTTACTTGAATTTCGAGGACGAATGAAAAATCCTTCTTGTTGTCCGTAGTCTTCATAGTACTTTCTTGCATCTTCCACTGTCTCAAAAATCATCCCCACATACGGTGCTTTTTTCGTTGGAGTTTGGTTATCGTCCCCACATAGTACTTGCAGTTTGTCAATTATCTAAATAAAATTAAAAAATAAATAAATAAATCATATAATTAACTAAGGATGTCTCTTCATAACATTTATTTATGAAAATAAAACTAAGTCCTAAGAATTTGTTTTTGTATCCTAAGAATTTGTTTTTGTAGCTCATTTGATTCCAACATCAGACTAAGATATACCTTCTTTTATTTTATTTGTAAGTCTAAGGATCAACTCTCTTTAGTAATTTGGCTCTTTTAGGATTTGAGGGAAATTGAGCCAAAAACAATTTAGAATTCAAGGTTTAGAACTCTCGGACCAAATTGAATTCAAGCTCTAAATGTGATAATCAAGGACTCAAGTTAATTGATATAGTAAGTGCATACAAGAGAAAAACCCCATCCATGGTGCGAGAAACTTCAGAAGTTAAATATTGAAACCTTTTTCATGGTAATTTGGGAGTGGCTGCCAAAGTTCCTTTTTAAAATAATGTCACCATCTAAATCTCTTGACATCAACCACCATAACAATGGCCATTTATGTTACAATTAATCATTGTGACAATGTGATTTCGAAGACAAATGTGTCAGTAGTTGTTAATATGATTGTCATAATGATTAATTGTCACATTAATTATCTCCAGTCAAGCAAGTCGTGAAGGTTCATAAACAAAAGACATTGCCAATTCCCAGTAGCTGCAATAAGATACATTCTTAAAACAAGAAAATTCTGCAATGTTCTAAGCAAAATGGCATATTTGATATGGTCTTGATGAGGTGACAAACTCTTTTAGGGCGTGCCTACATGCAAGCCTATTATTTAAGAGAGCGGGTAAAGGGGAACGAAAACAGAATTTTTGTAACCAATCTCAAATAACTGGGGTTAGACTTTCTAGAGAGAGAGATGAATAGGAATTTTCAATTTTCTGAGAGAAGCATCAGATGGAACACATAGCATAAAAAATGAAGGTTTAGCTGTCACGCCCTAATATTCATGGCACCAAATCTTAATGTGCTCAAGAATCACAAGAAATGACCTAAGTCCAACTAGAATCAATATTCAAATTTTATGAGTAATTTATATGACACATCCATAAATTCAAATAATAAAAAATATTGCAACGGAATGTTCAATCTAGAGAAAAAAAAAAAATCCAAACCTGAATATCAAACTTAAGACTGAAATAAAAATCAGACCATAATCCAATTTTAGAACTCACAATGTTGCAGAATGTCCGACGTAGGAGCACATTGGATCGAAAAACTATATGCAACCTAGTGCCCAAATCAGAGAAACTACCTACAACATGTTCTTATGAAAGACTAATACCCAAAACGAAATGATAGAAATTGAACTAAACTGCACTTAAGAGAGTTGTTAAAAACCAAAAACACTAACCGGTGGTTATGGCTCCATAGAGAATGGAGAGTTGCCGCCGTGAGGAGAGAGAGGGAGAGTAGAGGTGGATTGCCGCCGGCGAGAGGTGACGGTGGCTGGAGAGGGTCGCCGGCTATGGTGGCTTTGACAGAGCTCCGGCGAGGGGTTGAAAAGCTGAGAGGAGAGTGGGTTTGCGGAGAGATCGTGGGATGAGAGAGATTAATGACCCAATTTTATGTTTATTCCCCTTTGATCCTACGGTGCGTAGGAAAGGTGGGTTCAAGGGCTTATTAAGGACGGGCTGCAAATCAGCCGAGGCACTTGTGAGTTCTGCTTGAGTTGGTTTATTTCGTAAACAAGTCAAGTCTAACTCTTAAATTTAAGTTCATTTAATAAACAAGCCACACTCAAGTAGACCTAGGCCCAACTCATTTGTGTTCGTAAACAAACTTGTTAGTAGACTCGTGATCAAGTTCATTAAAAACTTGTATTTAAACTCATACAAAATTTATAATTTAGACTTGAATAAACTCAACATGTTCATGACTTTATTTTTTTGGCTTAATTTTTTTATTTTCAATATAAATCAAGTATATAGAAGTCATTTTTTAAGCTTCCTAAATTAATTTTTAACTTTCACTTATTGTAATTTAAGGTTGCAAATTAATCAAGCCGTTCGTGAATAGCTCGTGAATAAGCTCGATAATAAACAAGCTCAAATATACCAAAGCTTGGCTTGTTTAACTTAGGCTCGAGCTCAACTTGAACTTAAATAATCAAGTATTTGACCAAGCCAAGCTTGAGCAACCCAAAGTTCGACTTGGCTTGGCTCGTTTGCAGTCCTATTAAGTAGTAAATCCAATCTCCCCCTATGGGAATATGATCATGTAAGGACATGTCCTTATCTATTTAATTGATACCCATCCCACTTGGAATCATGGGATAAGGTAATTTAAAAAATTAACTGTCAGATTAGATAAATCTTGTTATGCATATTATATCTACAAAAAACAATGATTCAACTATCAGTTTTCAAAATACAAATTGTGAAAAACTTTGACAGTTTACAACATTGGTTGCTATTACAAATTTTTAAAAGTCTATATTTTGAAAACCAGCAGTTGGATTACTGTGATTTTTGGCTGACATGACTTGTAAGAAGATTAATAGATTATCTAAACCAAATGCTCAATTTTTCAAAATTTCAATTTCAATGAAAGTGGGTTGACAATAAAATAGGTAAGGACATCCTTATACACTCCTTCTATTATAAGGTGCACCTTACGCAAGTTACTTAATGTGACCTCCATTAAAACAATTGCATAGTAGATTTTTAAAAACTAACTATCGGATTAGATAAACTGCTTATGAATTTCATACTCATAAAAAATCACGGTGATCCAACGGTTAATTTTTGAAAAAACCAATTAGGAAAAAATAGTGATATTTTAAAGGAAAAAAAATGTCACAATTTTTGTAGTGGGATTTTTCAAAAATTGACAGTTGGATCACTGTGAGTTTTGGTGAACATAAAATTCATAAGTAGTTTATCTAATCAAACGGCCAGTTTTTCAAGATATGTATGTTCCGCCATTGGTCCTATTAAGGCCACCTTATGCAACTTTGCGTAAGGTGCAACTTATAACAGAGGGACTTGTATATAATTATATATAGAGAGTTATGATCTAATCAGCAAATGCTGACTTAATCTAAGTCAGCAAACAGGCATGCCAAAAATTACAATGATTGGACCATTGCTTTCTTAAATACCTATATAATGCTTAACAGTCTACATTTTAGAAACCGGTAGTCCGATTACTGTGCTTTTTGGAATGCCTATCATACATACAAAGAATATTAAATCTAGCGGTCGGTTATTCAAAATACCCATTTTACAATGGCCAAAAGGCCAAGTCCTCATATAAAAAAGTCCTCACAAGAACGGGACTCTCTCTCTCTCTCTCTCTCTCTCTCTATATATATATATATATATATATATATATATATATATATATACAGTAATGATCCACTAAGGTTTACCTCACTTTATTAAAGTGAGAAAACAGCCCATGGCCGTTAGATCACAGACATGGGGAGAAATCTAAAGGCCACAAACTGTTTCCTCACTTTATTGGGGTATACCTTACTAGATCATTTATGTGTATATATATTTATATACAATCCCGATCTTGTAAGCATGAAGCTCGTACATAATTGTGAGATACATATTTTGAAAAACTGGTCATTAGATTAGATATTCATCTCATGGATGTCATGCATGACAAAAATAACTGTTATTCAATGTTAAAATTTCAAAATTAGTTTATGAGAAATTGCCACAGTTGAAAATTGCCACAATTTTTCTCAATGACATTTCTGAGAAACCAATCGTTTGATCACCGTGGTTTTTAGCAAACACGACATGCATAAGTATAGCATCTAATCCAACAGTTAATTTTTCAAAATAAGTTTCCCATATTTATATATTAGCTTCATGTTTACATAAGCTTATGTAAGCATATGATGATATGATCAATTATGTATATATATGCAGTCCCGAACTTGAAATGACGTCCTTACCTTTCTTACTGTTAACCCACTTTCATTAGGATCGGTATTTTGAAAAACTGACCATTAGATTAGATAATTTTTTATGCACATTCTTACCTATCTTTCAATTAGCCCACTTTCACTAAGGTAGGTATTTTGAAAATCTGACAAGTTTTCAACGGTCGGTTTTCAAAATATATATTATTGAACAAATACAACAACATCCAACAGTAGATACTATTAGAGTTTTTCACATACTATATTTTGAAAGCTGATTATTAGGTCACTATAATTTTTGACAGTCATGATATTCATATTTACTTAATTTTGGTACAAGTGTTTTTTTCCATAGAATATCAGTTAGGGGTACACGTGTTTTTTGTTCATTTTAATGAAGTTAGTATGAGGTTTTCATATCATTTATGTGCTGGTGACGAAA
Source organism: Hamamelis virginiana (assembly GCA_017140935.1). Taxonomy (NCBI): domain Eukaryota; kingdom Viridiplantae; phylum Streptophyta; class Magnoliopsida; order Saxifragales; family Hamamelidaceae; genus Hamamelis; species Hamamelis virginiana. Next base: position 72,673 of record JAESVK010000314.1, on the reverse strand, counting down.
ATTATAAATTTAATTAAATTTGAGGTCAATATCGTCATTTTATACATTACTAACAACAATAAAAGCAAAGTGGGCATTTTTTAAAAGGGGAAATTATCCAGACCCCGTTAGATATTGAATTCCATACCAGTAAGCCTAGAACACTATAATGTTTACCCAAAACCCCCTCCAAGATTTTCTAAAGTCAACTTTAATTATTTAATGACAGATTTACTCTTTTTATTGTTTTTATGGAGAGTTTTATTACCTTTTAAATAGTGTAACTGTTTTGCTGACATTATGGTAAGTTTTTGAGATTTAATTCAATTCAAATTTTGATTTTTAATTGTGATATATCTGTTTATTGCTTTAAACAAATAAGTAAATTTACCTATTTATATAAATTAGAAATAAATCGTATTTGAAAGTAAGTAAATTTACCTATATTTATTAACTAGAAATAAGTAAATTTACCTATTTATATGTCTTTAAACAAATAAGTAAATTTACCTATATATATAAACTAAAAATAAATAAACGTATTTGGAAATAAGTAAATTTACCTATATATATTAACTAGAAATAAGTAAACTTATTTGGAAATAATTAAATTTACCTATTTACATGTATTTAAATAAATAAGTAAATTTACCTATAAATATAATCTAGAAATAATAGTAATTTTATTTCACTTTTCTCTTTCACAAGGTATGATTTCCCTCTATTTCTCCTTTTTTTTTTTATACTTTTTTTGAAATATGTTTTAGTTCTCATTTTCATTCTCATTTTTTGGCTTTTTGATAGCAGATCCACACGTTGCAAATATGAATTTATATGTCTTTAAACAAATAAGTAAATTTACCTATTTATATAAATTAGAAATAAATAAACGTATTTGGAAGTAAGTAAATTTACCTATATTTATTAACTAGAAATAAGTAAACTTATTTGGAAATAAGTAAATTTACCTATTTATATGTCTTTAAACAAATAAGCAAATTTACCTATATATATAAACTAAAAATAAATAAACGTATTTGGAAATAAGTAAATT
>JAESVK010000314.1:53344-71630 GCA_017140935.1 Hamamelis virginiana | reverse complement strand
AAAATAAATAAACGTATTTGGAAATAAGAAAATTTACCTCTATATATTAACTAGAAATAAGTAAACTTATTTGGAAATAATTAAATTTTCCTATTTATATGTATTTAAATAAATAAGTAAATTTACCTATAAATATAATCTAGAAAGAATAGTAATTTTACTTATTTGGCATGTTGCAATGTGCTTCTTTCACTGGGGCATTTCATCGAACATCTTAGGTGCTATTTCGAGGTTACGGAGGATTAGTATCTACAAGGTAAGCACGAAAAACAAGTCAGTGGCGTTTATGCATTTGGGTCCCAAACAACAATAGTCTACTACTGCTCGTGATTAAGCTGGGAACTGGGATTTGGTGGGGTTGCAAGGTAGCGAAGTAAATGGAACCGTCCATTTTGACACGTTTATTTAAGGGGATTTGTCGTCGGCTGCAATTTCTTCATGCCCTGAGGATTTCTCACTGACTCTTCCACTCTTCGTCGAGGTCGGAGACCATTTCTTGCTGTTGTAGAAATGTGTTTCTGCACAACTCTCGTAATAGGGATATGACCCCTTCTTTGCCGCCTAGAAATTCAGCTGGAGCTCATCCTAACCATTTTCGTCCCAAACTAAAAATGGTAAAAAAGTTGAATTTCTAGTAATTAATTGAGGGTATATATGTCAGATCATATTAGATAGGTAAATATAAAATTCTGACTTTTTGGGAAGGGATTTTGGGTCTACTACCACTACACTAAGGGGTTATGGGTTATATCCCCTTTTTAAAATTTAATGGCTAACAATAGTTTCCAGAAGGAAGGTATTTGCACATAAATACAAATCTCAAGAGGTTGTTAGCATTTTTCAAATTTTAGGAGTGGTCCCTGTAATTACATCAAACCTCAATGAAGGTCATTACCAACAACAATAAGGGTAGAGTGAGCATTTTTACGAATTTAATAGTTGTCAGCAATTTCTGTTGATTTTTGAACGAAAATTAAACGGAAGAGAGGTGCTTGTACATAAACGTAAATCTCAAGGGGATCATTGGAAATTTTTAAATCTTAGGGGAGGTCCCTGTAATTACGTCAAACCTTAGGGGAGGTCAATACATTTTATCCAAATATAAATCAATCCAAAACTGGTTCCAAATTTGGATAAAGTTTTGCATCTAGTTTTAAATTTACCATTGGAGCACTATTTTTTGCATCTGAATGAAACAAATGAATTTGCCTCTCACCCCTTTTGAATTCTCTATTTCAAATGGCCTTCCAGTCAGAGTCCCCTAGGCTAAAGCATCTTTGATAATTTGGCTTCTCTCAACTAGCTGCATCTGAATGTTGGTTATTCAAATTAACAACCTAGTTCCATCCGATAATAATAATAATAATAATAATAATAATAATAATTGATGATGGGTATTTCTCCTCACCATAAAAAGTTTAACACCTGGGGCATTGGCCTTGTGGGTCACTTAGAGAACTGGCCTTATGGGCCAACCTTGGGGACAAAGCTATCACTTAAAAGGCCGTTCGCACTCGATGAACTGTTGGGCCAAACTCGTGGCCCGTGAGCACGGGCTTGGGGGTCCAATTTCCTGTTCCGAGCAAGACCAATTAGAAAACTAAGGTCCGGACCCCATTAGGCTGGAATCCAAAACCTCAGTACTCTCCCCGAGAACATACCATCAACCTATCAAGCACTGTAAAGACGATCCCCCGTACTCCCAAATCGATGCCAAACCTGGAACACTGCACCTAAATCATCCCGGCGCCAACGGTGGCTTTAAGAAGCTCCATCGACTTTAAAGGGGACATGTTCCCTAAAGATGATTGGGCAAAACTATCAGATTTTTTTTGGGTTACTCCTTTTATCGGGAGGAAACCTGAAACCTGACTATGCTCTATAAATAAACAAACCCCCTCAGGACAAAGGTACGCACAAGTTCATCCATTTATTGTTGTTTATTCTTTGAGATCTCGTATTCCCATTCTTCAGTGAACTGAATTGACCGATGGAGACTTCTAGGCCGGCACCGCATCGGTGCTACCAAGGCTTACAATAATCCTTTCTACCTTATCTGTAGGAGCATGTTGCCCTGTGACTGGTTGACGAAGTTTCCCCATCAACAGTTTAGCGCCATCTGTGGGAATGACTTTTGCTTTTCTGGTAAATCTTTACAATGGTGTATACACTCTCATAGGGAATACCTAGGGGAGAGGTTCAGCTTCCTCTCGACAGCTTAATAGCTCCCCAGAGCCCTTTAACATCTTCACATCATTCCCCTAATTCCGAACATTATCCAGCTCCACCGGACCCTCCTGGTCCTATTTGGCTCCCGTTTCCCAGGAGCAGCGCAGGCTTTTTGATTAAGAGTCTCATTCCAAAAGATATGATGCCCGGATGGAGTTCATGGAAAGACAACTCGCCTTCATTATGTTGCATATGGAGAACCTAACCCGACAGAAAGAGATCCTCTTAAACCGGGAAACTGAAATACATCCCCCACCTGTGGCCCTACGAAGGGAATCTTGGCAGCCTTTTGGCATCTGCTCGGAGACCCTAGCAAAGCCAATTAGCCGGCTCCAAAGCCCACCTCCTAGAGAAGAAAGCGAAAAGAACAATTCAGAAGCGCCCCAAAGGAGGACTGGGAAGGAACCGGTAGTCGAAGGACGAGGATCGGCCCACGAAAGGGACGCTAACTACGCCATAGAGCTTAAAAAGATGGACTCTCGAATTAACGAAATGATCAATGCGGTCAAAGCCTGCGATCCCGGGACACTAGAAGATGTGTTGCTACAGACCGATCCCCAATTCACCAAGGAGATTATGCAGGATACTGTTCCTCCAAAGTTTAAGCTTCTGAACTTGGAAAGTTATGACGGAACTTTTGATCCCTCGGATCACCTAGAGTCACATGCTTTTCCAGGGGGCATCTGACGCAATCATGTCCCAAGCCTTCCCAATGACCTTTAAAGGAGCTGCAAGAGCGTGGTTTAAGAAGTAAATGTCAATCTTCTTCACCTATTTTAAGGAGCTTAGCAAGTCATTCTTGGCTCATTTTCTCACCAGCAGAAGGCCCCGGATGTCAGCTACCCACCTCTTAACCATCCGACAAGGGAATGATGAGAGCCTCAAGGGCTATATGCACCGTTTTAGCTCCGCCATGTTGGAAGTTGATATGGTCGATGAGGCGGTCGCCATAGCAGTTGTGATAGACGAATTGAGAAGTATGAGGTTTCTACATTCGCTCGCTAAAAGGGCCCCCAAAACCATGGCTGAACTCATCGTTAGGGCTAAAAATTACATTAATAAGGAGAGAGAAAAAGATAAAGGAAAAAGAGATCCCAAAGCCACACTAAAAAGGCCAAAGGGAGAATAAAGCACCTAGAAAGTTTGGGGGGATAGGTTCCCACGAAGAAGGTTCGGAGACTTCACCCTGCTCGCTGTCATTGTAAATGAGGTTCTCACCTCGATCCAAGGAAAAGATACGGTTCGATGGCTCTCCAAAATCAGTTCTGACCCCGAAAAAAGAGACCGAAGTAAGTACTGTGCATTTCACCGGGACCATGGTCATGATACTAACGACTGCTACCAACTCAAGCAGAAAATAGAATACCTAATCAAGCAGGGCTCCCTGAAAGAATTCTTTGGAAAAAAGTCTAAGGACGAGTGCCCAAATATTGGAGAGCTGAGGCCCAGGGATGAAGGTCGAGCTCGAGAGAATGGAAACCGACTAGCTGTAGGGACCATTGAAATGATACATAGGGAATTTGTCTGTGGGGGATAATCAAATTCATCTCGCAAAAATCATAAAAGAAAGGCCCTCGGAGAGCTCGACAATGAAGTGTTATACTTAGAGCTAGGAGCACATGGCCACGAGGACATCGCTTTTTTCCCAGAAAGATTTGGACGAGTTGCACTTGCCTAATGACAATGCCCTCCTAAGAGAATAACTCAAAGAAATATTGGTAAAGTGTTTGCAAAAAAATGCAAACATTTTTGCTTGGAGTCATGAAAAAATTCTTAGGATTGACCCAAATGTAGCTGTTTATAAGTTGCAAGTCAATCCAGATTTTAAACCCATAAGGCAAAAGATGAGGACGTTCGCCCCGAAAAGAAATAAGATTATGAACAAGGAGGTGAAAAAGCTTCTAGATATCGGGTTTCTCTAGGAAGTCCAATACCCGAATTGCCTTTCAAATGTGGTAGTCATTCGGAAAAAGAATGGGAAGTGGAGGGTGTGCATTGACTTCACTGACTTAAACCAGTCATGCCCCAAGGACAGCTTTCTGTTACCAAAAATCGACTAGCTTGTGAATGCTACTGCAAGACACGAACTCATGAGTTTCATGGATGCATACTACGGGTACAATCAAATAATGCTCTACCCTCAGACTAAGAGAAGACATCTTTTATAACCGAAAGAGGTATATATTGTTACATCGTAATGCCTTTCGAACTCAAGAACATGGGGGCAACTTTTTAAAGACTAGTGACCAGGATGTTCAAGGAGCTGCTTGGAGTGATTGTTGAAGTATACGTAGATGACATGTTGGTAAAGAGTTTGAGTGCAGCTAAATACATAAAGCACTTAACTGAGTCTTTTGAGATCATGAGAAATCATGGGATGAGGCTAAATCCCTCAAAGTGTGCATTTAGGGTAAGCTCCGGAAAATTCCTAGGGTTTCTGGTGACCAAATGAGGTATCGAAGCAAACCAATAACAAATATAGGCCCTCTAAGAAATGCCATCTCCAAGAACCCTAAAGGAAGTCCAGCGCCGATAGGGGAGGATAGCTGCACTCAACCGATTTGTTTCCAAATCCTCGGACCGGGATTTTCCATTTTTCAAAATACTCCGAGGAAACAAATAGTTTAAATAGATTGAAGAATGCGAGAAAGCTTTCCAATAGTTGAAACAATACCTTGGATCGCCGCCAATACTCTATAAGCTCGTTATTGGAGAAGAACTCTTCATTTACCTCACCATGTCACTAACAGCCGTGAGCTCAGTACTTGTAAGGGAAGATAGGAAGGCGCAGAAACATGTGTACTACATGAGTAAGGTGTTAGTGGCAGCCAAAATCTGATATCTGCTACGGGAAAAATTAGTCTTCGCCCTTGTAATAGCTATTAAGAAATTACGTCAGTATTTTTAAGCCTATATGGTAGTGGTGCTCACCGATCAGCCTCTTCGCCAAGTTTTGCATAAGCCAAAAACCTCTGGACTGCTGGTCAGATGGTCCGTAGAGCTTGGAGAGTTTGACATTGTCTACCAACTATGAGTTCCCATTAAAGGCCAAGCGTTGGCTGATTTCATTGCAGAATTTGCAAAGGTTGACACAGGCCCAGAGAAGAGAGCATAGGACACTTGGCAGAATTCCCTGGGGAACAAACATGAAGTGAATGAGCACCTCTGGAAGTGGAAAAAGGGCCAGAGGTCACCCGTGAAGAGTCCTCTTGGATTTTATGTGTTGATGGATCCTCCAATTATGACGGAAGTAGTGCTGGAATAGTCCTACGGACACCAGAAGGCCAGGAGCTGGAGTACACTATGAGGTTTGGATTCAGAGCAACCAACAATAAAGCCAAGTATGAGGCCCTGGTAGCCGGCCTGAAAGCAGCTCATAGCTTGGGGCAGAAGAACTCCGGGTCTTCGGTGATTGTTAACTCATTGTCAACCAAGTAAAAGGGGAATACCTAACAAAAAAACAAAAAAATGGTGAAGTACTTAGAGGAAACAAAGAATCTACTAAGCACATTTAAGAAAGCAATACTAGAACAGCTACCCCGAGACAAGAATACCCATGCTAACGCCCTAGCCAACCTTGCTTCAACTGTGGAAACCACATTCAAAAGGACAGTAGTGGTGGAAGTGGTACTCGGGCCAACTGTAGAACACACGCCGGCAGAAGTTGCTCTAATTATTGGTAGCCCCACCTGGATAGATTCGATTCGTGAATATCTAAGCAACGGGAAGTTGCTTATATAAAGGAATGAAGCCAAAAAGGTCCGATATCGTGCCACAAGGTATTGCTTCATTGATGTAGTCCTTTATCGGAGGTCGTTCACCGGCCCTTACTTTAGATGCTTTAGCCAGGAAGAGGCAGAATATGTCTTCAGAGAAATACACGAGGGATATGTGGCAATCACTCGGGGGGTAGATCCTTGGCCTAGAAAGTCCTTCATCAAAGGTACTATTAGACTGAAATCGAAAAAGACTCCAAGGCATTTGTTCAAAAATGTGACAAATGTCAGAGGTTTGCCCTGGTACCACACCAACCTCCTGCTCAGTTAGTCCCCATGACGAGCCCATGGCCCTTTGTGCAATACGGGATCGACATCGTAGGACCTCTTCCCCAAAACAGAGAGAAAAATTTTTTTTTACTAGTCACCATTGACTACTTAACCAAGTGGGTGGAGGCCGAGCCCTTGGTGCGAATCACCGAAAGCAACATCTGGAGTATTACTTGGAAACATATCATATGCCGTTTCAGAATTCCTAAGGCTATTGTCTTGGATAATGGAAAGCAGTTTGATAACCCCGGATATATGCGATTCTGTGAAGAGCTTGGAATAGCTAATAACTTCTCCTCTCCCGGACACCCCCAAGCTAATGGCCAAGTCGAGGTAACAAACAAGACTATACTAGGAAATTTGAAGAAGATGCTAGAAAGGGCAAAGAGACTCTGGGTAGATGACCTCCCGGGAGTGCTCTGGGCCTACCACACCACCAATCGAACTCTCATAGGTGAAACATTGTTCTCCTTGACATATGGCCATGAATTCGTAGTACCGGTTGAGATTGGCATATCATCACATAGAACCATGCACTATAACCCGGAAACCAACGAAGCAGGATTGCGGTTGAACTTAGACCTCTTGGAAGAAAGAAGGGAGCAAATCCAATTAAGGCTAGCTGCATACCAACAGCACATACTTGATATTACAATAAGAAGGTTCGTCCAAGATACTTTCAAATCGGTGATTTAGTCTTGAGAAAGGTCTCACCAACAACAAAATAGCATGGTGTTGGGAATTTAGGCCCCACCTGGGAAGGCCCCTACAAAATCTCCGGAATTGCTAGGCCTGGGACATATAAGCTCGAAGCCTCAGACAGAACCGAACTCCCGCACCCCTAGAATGCCGAGCATTTGAAGAAGTATTATCAGTAGCTCGGGCAATGGCCTTTGTATTCCTCCGATGAAAGTTTTCTTTTTGGGTTCTGCCTAGAGGGCAGTTTTTGATGTACTCTTAAGAATTTCAATAAAGTGACTATTCTGCATATCATTTTTACCTTACTCCTTAAATCCCAAACAGTCACTTGGAAGAACAAAACGCCACACGATAGCACCGTTGTGCCCTATTCCTGTGATTAGGGGATAACCTAAAAATCACCATTTGTGCCATATTCCAGTGATCAGGGGATGACCTAAAAAATAAGTACCGTTTGTGCCACATTCCTGAGATCAGGGGATGACCTAAAAAATAAGCATTGTTGTGCCATATTCCCACGATCAAGGGATGACCTTAAAAATAAGCACCAATGTGCCACATTCTCGCGATCAGAGGATGACCTAAAAAATAAGCATTGTTGTGCCACAAACCCGAGATTGTTTATTCACAAAGCTCGGGTTTATTGCAGGGGAGAGAGTGCCGGTGTATACTCAATAAAAAAACTACTCCGAAAAATCTCCAATGATCAAACCTGGAGTCTCCAAAGATCAAACCCGGAAAGAGGCTTGGCCACTAATATTATATTTAGCACTATATCAACCACCAATATTCAAGTCGTTTTAAAGTCATCAACAAAAGACTTCACAAAATAAGTTCAAAACATACTATACGATATCAAAGAGTTCAACAAAAGCTACTTAGCAAAACGTCGTTACAAGACGACCCAAAAACTTCCAAATATTTGAAAGAATGTGACCACAGGATTCGCAGCGGAAGAAACATACAATAAAACTTTTAAAGAATATGAATCCATCATCACAATCACCCCTTGATTCGAACACAAGCATAGGATCATGAATTAAAGTAAGAACAACAATTAAACTATTTAACCAACTTACTTGATTTGCCTTTTGATTAAACTTTTGATCGAATCCAAGCTTCAAAAGTATGAAGCCTTCAAGGTATCCACACGAACACAAAACTCTTTAAGGTCCTTGCGATTAATTAACACTTGATTAAAACCAAGCTAGAGAGGAGAGATGAGATCACAGCTATGGAGGGGAGCCTTCACAAGGTCACGGCCTCTAGGGTAGGGTGATGATAGCCTCTCTTATATTTAGGGTTTGAGTGGACTTAGTGCTAGCATGCACTCATTCCTTGTAATTATAGGCAAATATTAGGGTTTCTAATTTTGCAACTTGGTCCTCCTTAATTAACTATTAATAAAAGAGACTCCATAAGTTACATAAATTAGAAACTTGCCCCTCTCTTAAATTAAAGAGCTCTCTTGTGTCCTTTATGTGTGTGACCTTTGGGTTCACCCCAACCTAGTAGTGGACCGGGACATCTCATGTCTCCAAAAATAGAAACTTCTATTTTAAGGTTCAATCGGAATAATTCCAATTTTGCCCTCAATGATAACACTTATAATCAGGCCTTCACTAGTCATGAGTGACATCTAGCAACATATCATGACGAACCCTAAGTGTGGGTGAATAGTAGAACTAAATTTAATCATTTATCCCCTAATGTCACTGTTAAGATAATCAGGTATTGTTATAAGTCAAACCCTATCTTAACAATTTGTTATATGTTTCATAAAATATAATCTCAATAAGATGAACCCGATGAAACTCTGTCACAGTTCACCTATCACTCTGGCCAGAAATTCAATTTGAGAATTATCTTTGCGAGCAAATCCTGATATTCTCTCTCATCAAAGTGAGAGTGATGATTCCTTATTGCACACTCATCTATCTTCATACATAACTCACTATAGCCAATAAGTACTGATTATATCCTGATGGTTAAAGATATACGAAGTACTATCAAACTCTAATAACCTATGCACAAGATAACTCTGGTGTCTCAGGTCTAAGAATTACCATTCGATGGATGTAACATAAGAATATTCTTTCGACTTAAAATTTCATAATAATATTCTTGTAGATCATGTTCAGTGTACATGTTCTCTAGCATGCACCCACAGATTAACTATAGTGTCACTACACAGATAGGAAAAACTACATATCCTCCCATTGGAGCTAGTTTAAATCTGTGCTACTCGTAGTGGTTTAAAAATGTCTAATTTGATAAATCTATGAGTAGGAACTCTTTAAAATAAATGTGTGTGAGAAATATAAGTCTCCATATCATAACTTCTTGAGATATATATTTCTCTATCATTTATTCATGGACTTTATCATGTATAATTAAATACAAGACGAGTGTAACATTCTTATCATTATAATATGAAATTAATATGCTCTTTAAGATTTGTTTTAGGGCATATCTCCAACAATATCGGGTAAATATAAGAGTATGCTCAGAGGTCGGCCTGACGCAGATGCAGGATCAACAACTGAGAGATCCACAGAGTTAGACCCACCAATAGTCTCTGAGGCACCAACAGCCTCGTTACCACAAATGTCCACCTCGTCGAGTGGAAGTTTTGGGAACTTTAGCTTGATAGCTTCCTTCGCAACTTCGTAACCATCTAGATAGAAGGAGTTGGCCTACCTTAACACTACTGCGTTAAACTCCTCGAAGCCTCTATAATTCTCCACCGCTTCAGGCCCAGCAGCCTCTAGCTTGGCTTTGGTGGCCTCCAAGGCCGCTCTATGCGTAGCCTCTATCTCATTTATCCTCTTCCGAGACAGGTCAAGCTCTTTTTAGAGCTCCTTAGTCTGCTCGGACACACCATCAAGCTGGGTCGATAGCTCATCGACCTTCTTTTCGACATCCTTCTTCCAGGACATGGCATTAATAAGGCAAACCCTGATCACCACCCTAAGAACTACCAACATCATACGAAATTAACTTATAAGATAATGTTTAACTCAATAAATGAGAAAAAGTATACACTTTAAGTCACAAGACATACCCTTCCAAAGACTCTGAAAAATTCAGAAGACAGATTCCCTGATGACATCTTGGTGATGACATTAACATCACGTGACAGTAATAAACCGCGTACAAGTCTCTCGCCGACCTTGGGGTTGGCTAAAACAAATTCATCGGGAATGACAAGTGGTTGAGCATGCTCCGAGGCATCAACCTCTATTTTAAAAGGGCGGTATGCCCGTGCCCCATGCTCTTGAACAGCTGAAGTTGGTCGCGGAGCATCAGTTCTTTGGTTCGTGCTAGCAGCCTTCTTAGCTTGAGGGGCTAGGCTTAAGTCGGCCTTTCTCTTTCTCTTCGCCTTAGCGATAAGGGCAGCCTTTCTCACTGCTGCGAGGTTTAGCTGTTCGAATATACCTACAAGAGGCAACAAAAAGTATATGCATAATAGTAAAAGCAAAAGGAAGGTAAAATTGGCTCACTCTGGAAGATATGTACTTTCCAAGGCCGACTGCTTTTGGGGACTATCTTCCGAAACCTAGCTTGCACTGCCCGAATCCTCCTCGCCTTTGGAATGAGGGCCCTCGTCGAATTCTGTGGCCTATGAGTGAGAACTATCGCAATTTTCTGGATTCCAAAGTTGTTAATCCAAGTAATATCTACAAATTAAGTATCGGGAGAAAACTAATAAGCACCGTCGACTTCTATACTTGATCAACCTCCCCACACTTTCTTTACAAACTCCAGTAACTTTGGGAGCTCGTCCAAATCCTACGACTGCCAAACAAAACGAAGAGCTCACTTCAGTATTTTAAGTAACAAAAAGAAAAGAATATGTAGATGTGTATATATGTGCACTCGCATTATCGTTTACAGGGTACAAAAAGAAAAATGTGGAAATTTAAGCTTTGCCAATAACTTGGGACATTCCAAAATTTGGGAATCCCAACTTCCTGTATTTCACCCGGTGCAAACTCCCAACCATTTCCACTCACAAAAAAAAAAAAAAAAAAATGCCCATCCAAAGATGGATGGAGCTTGGAAGATCATCCAAGAGCGCCTCCTCCCAACTCGACATGTGAGGTACCACCAACTCTTATCTGTCTTGGGATGCTCTTTCAAAAGCAAAAAGCTCCGGAGATAGTCAAAGGAAGGCTCCATTTTTAGGCGCCTCTAGAGTATTAGAAAGGCTAAGAGATTTCTCGAAGAGTTGGGAGCCAAATGGGTGGGATAGATTCCGAGCCCGGAGAGAACTTCGCGAATAAATGGGTATAGTGGGAAATGGAGACCAATCCTAAAAGGTTTAACATAGAAGCAACACTCTTTGGGTTGCACGGTATTTACCCTCTCATCTTCTCCCAGGACACGAAGAATGAAGGACTCCGAAAACTTATAACTGCACCTAATTTTCTCCAAATAACACTCTGACACAATGCTCGTGATGGTACTCAGAGGAAACTCAGAAGATGTGCCCGACACATCACCTTCGAGGCACGGAGATCGAGAAGGGATGACCTTGCGACCCTTTTCCACTTCGGAGCTAATTGCCCCAACATCTGAAAAATCACCCTCCGTATCTCCCATGTCCCCTAAAAAGCCGACCTTAGGGTCGTAAAGTCTAACCCGTCGTAAAGTCTAACCCCAGGACTCTCTAATGCACCACCAACACCACCCGAGCCAATACGATACATGGGTCCTAACATTTCGAGATCACCACTCATGTGAAAGTCAAATCTAAACAAGACAAACCAAGAAAAAAGGGATCTACTAGGACCTTTGGTATGTATATATATATATAAACCTGAACCAAGCAAAGACAAAATAATGGGAAAAATGAAGCAACAAATAAAAAAAAGGGGGAAAAGATGATGGTGAAGGCAAGAAAATTACCTTCGCGACTAGCTTGGAACCCCGAAAAGATGAAGAGAGAAAAGGCTAACCCCGTGCTCCCTTGAACTCGGCAATAATGGAGAAGGGAGAAACGCCTCACGATCTAGACTCCCAATTCGGCCAAGGGTAGAAAAGATCACCACGCCAAAAAAAAAAAAAGGAAAAGAAAAGAGGAGGGACTTTCAATTCCACAAAGAGAAGGTGTAGAGAAAGAGACACAAAAAAATGGTGAGGCAAGAAAGCTTGCCCTATATATAAAGGGTAATAATGCACAAGATCGCGCCACGTGGCGTATACTAGACGGTCTAGATCACCTAAACCCGCGTGCACATCTTTGTGACAGGAGAAAATGATGCGCACATTACCGAGGCGTAATCATTGACTCGTGATGTGACCTTCACGCTACCTGAGACCATCGATACTTGAGGTCATTGCGTAATGCATGCATAGAGCACACTTCCCCGAGCAGCCGACCTGGGGATCATCACCGAGGCATGATTAAGGATCCGTGGTGTCGGCGACCGGATATTTCTTCAGACCATAAAAGTGCAATACCCAGGGCATTGGCCTTGTGGGACACTTGGAGAACTGGCCTTATGGGCCAATCTTGGGGACAAAGCTATCACTTAAAAGGTCGTTTGCACTCAAGGAACTGTTAGGCCAAACTCATGCTCCATGAGCACGGGCTTGGGGGTCCAATTCCTTGTTCAGAGCAAGACCAGTTCGAAGACTAAGGTCCGGAACTCGTTAGGCGGGAATCCAAAACCTCAGCACTCTCCCCGAGGTCATACCATTGGCGCACCAAGCGCTGTAAAGATCCCCCATACTCCCAAATCGGTGCTAGACCTCGAAAGCTACACCTAAATCATCCCAGCGCCAACAATGGCTTTAAGCAGCTCCATCGACTTTAAAGGGGACACGTTCCCCAAAGATGACTGGGCAAAACTATCAGACTTTTTTCGGGCTACCCCGTTTATTGGGAGGAAACTCGAAACCCGGCTATGCTCTATAAATAAACAAACCCCCTCGGGACAAAGGTACGCACAAGTTCATCCATCTATTGCTCTTTATTCTTTGAGCTCTCGTATTCCCATTCTCCGATGAACTGACTTGACCAATGGAGACTTCTAGGCCGGCACTGCACCAATGCTACCAAGGCTTACGACAACCCTTTCTACCTTATTTGCAAGAGCGTGTTGGTCCGTGATTGGTTGACGAAATTTCCCCAACAGCAACAACAGCAACAACAATAATAATAACTGGAATGAATAAGGTCATAAAATTATAGTCCCATTCTGCCAAAATAATTTGCATACTTTCATGTGCTCCCAAATATTTATAAGCCATTCAAAGAATTTAGGCTGACGTTTAAACAGTTGAAATCATCAAATATTGCAGATTTTGTGCTAAAACATTTTTTTTGTTATGGAAGGAATGTTTGCATTAGTTGGAGGGTCACTTCACGACTCTAGCTTGCTGCACTACAAGTCTACCAATTTTGCAATATGTGCATACCACATATAATTCCGTTACTCACTCACTTGGAAACACAGCAGTAAATGAATTTGCAAAAAGTTACATGAAAAAAAAACAAGTGTTTTTATTTTTTGTTTATTATTATTTTTATTTTTATGCGCCAACATATGATATCTATGACCTACTCTCACTGAATTTTAAACTATTCCGAACGCATGGATGAAATTATCCGTAAATCCCATCCTATCTAGTAGATATTCAGAGTGCCAGGATTTGCCCCTTAGGAGTCACCGTTTGGAAACAAAACTCATAACTAAATTTAAGTTGAAAAATAAAGACAGAAATGATCCAATTAGCATATACTTATATAAACTTGTGTAAGCATGGACTTAATTGATAATTGTGGGATACATATTCTTATTAATAGAAATAAGAATATTCCAAACTAGGAAAAAAAAAAACATCTTGAAGCACCAAGAGGCTAAAAAAGTAATCATTGTAATACATCCCAATCAATTTTTCCTACAATTAATAAGCACAAGTCCACAGCCCACAAGCATCCTCATTTCCAGCTTCATACAAAAGGTCATTCTTCACAATCAACAAAAAATACAGAAATAATGAATGCCAAAATTGGAAATTAAATAGATTACTAAATTAATTAAAATACACACAACCAAAGTTGATTTTCCCAGACATAGAATGTGCACCAAAGCATCGACAGGAGCCAACTCAAAAGCAACGGACACGCAGTGCATCAAGTTTGAGGCTTTGCTGGAGTTGGGGACGACGGTGGTTTCAAATCTGGGTACTTATGTACAAACAAGTTGTTAGTTTGCTTCAAACTTATCTATGCATGATATATATCAAAAAAAAAAAAAAAAAAAAAACACGAATCCCTATCTCACATGAGACTCGGCAAGAAGAATAGCATTCAATATGCATGGTTATGAAGAAAACATGAGCTATGATTTGTTCAGAAGTTTCCTATGGCAGCTTATTATTGTCACTACTAGCTTTGCCTGTGGAATGCTGCAAACAGCTAGTAGTCATCAAAATATCATTGAGAAAGAATTGTGCTATTCATCCCAATCACTTTGTCCCCAACTTATATGGTGGCTAACGAGGGCTCCTTGAAAGCTGAAATGCATTCATATCAATTATTAGTTGAGTGCCACAATAGATGCAACATAGGTTGGGACCAAAGAGTCAAAACAAAGTGGTGGGATGAATAGCATTTTCCTTCAGAAAAATGGTTATGGTACTGCATTATCTATTGTGTGTGTTTTTTTTGGGGTTAAATATTGTGTTTCATTATCCTAGTAGTACATGCCACACATGCTAGCCAGTGATTGCATCAATCAAGACGCAAGGTTATTGACATAGTAAAAAATTGTGCACATAATCTGCACTAAATGAACAAAACTTACAAAATATCACAAATGCACAACTTACACATCAATGCTACAATGGAAATAGAATTAGAGTTCGCCAAATAAGCTAATAGAATGATTTTCTCTAATAAATAATGTAATCCCAATTATTTATCCATATTTTTAGTTCAATTTTAAGACCTTCAACAAGAATCAAGTTACCCTTTCGCATTGGTGCATTTCTAGGTCTTCTTTGCATATTACAAATCCATCTTAGATGATTCTCTCATCTTGTCCTCGATTAGAGGCACTCCTACCTTCTTACAAATGCATTCATTTCTTAGTTTATCTTTCCTTATATTACCATTTATCCATCTTAATTACCTAATATTCATTTTCTGGTCATGGTTCTTAATAAATTAATATTCAGTACCATAAAGCATAGTGGATCTTATAACTGTCTCGTAAAACTTTTCCTATAACTTCATAGGTATTCTACAATCCCATGGTACTCCAAAAGCATTTCTCTACTTCATCCTTCCCGCTCTAATTCTATGGGCAATGTACTCCACAATATCTTCATCTTATGAATAATTGATCCAAGATAATATCTCTTCCTCATCAATTTGCACTATCTCCTCATTTCTAGTCCTAATTTGACTAAATTTACATTCCATATATTATGTGTTAATCGTACTTAACCTTAAACCTTTAGATTCCAAGGTACCTATTTCATAATTCAGATTTAAAATTAACCCTTACCCTAATGTCATCATCTAACACTACGTCATCCGCAAATAACATACAACATGGAACATCCTGTTGGATGTATAGTCAGTTCATCCAATACTAAAGAAAAAAGAGAAGAACTTAGTACCAATCCTTCATGTAAGCTCGTTGTGATTCGGGGTTCACTTGTCTCTCCTTTTGTTGTTTTGATGCTAGTTACAGCTCCTTCGTACATGTACTTGATTATATTATATATCTAGGAGATACTCCTTTCCTTTCTAATATCCACCACATTATTCCCCTAGCACCCTTTCATAGGCATTTTTCAAGTCAATGAACACGATATAAATGTCTTTTTTCTTTTTTCTGTACTTTTCCATCATTTGCCTAAATAAAAAAGTAGCCTTGATGGTTGATCATCTTGATATGAAACCAAATTGATTTTTTAATTGACATTGTTTTTTAAAGTCTTAATCTTTGTTTAATTACTCTGTCCCAAAGTTCCATCATATGACTTGTGACCTTAATGCCACAACAATTAGTGCAGTTTTGAATTTCACCTTTGGTCCTATATAAAGGCACCATAGTACTTTTCCTCCATTCATCGAGCATCCTTTTAGTTTTAAATATCTTATTAAACAATTTAGTTAACCAAATTACACCATCATAACCCATACACTCCCAAGCCTTAATGAGAATTTTGTTGGCCCTATAGCTTCTCTATTTTCATCTTTTTTGTAACTTCCTTCACTTCAGTTGCCCTTATTCTTCGAAAAAACATATAATTCCTATTTCCAAATATATTATTAAGTACTCTCAAGTCTGAATTCTCCATACTAAGTTTGACTTCTCCATACTGTTCTCATTATATAATTTATTAAAGTAACTCCTCCGCCTCTCCTTAATCTCATCCTATATGACTAAAACTGTCTTCACCTGTAATGCACTAAATAAGTTAATATGGTTTAAGTCTCTATTTTTCCTTTCTCTTACTCTAGCAAGTTTATCTACATCTTTCTTCCTCTCCCTCATTCTAGCAAGTTTATATCCATCATTCTTCCCATCTTATGTGCCTAAATTGTACAAATCATCATATGCCTTCAGTTTGGCCCTAATAACTGCCTTCGTAGCTTTTTCTTTAGCTAATTTATACTTTTCATAAATTTCCTCATTCCTAATTTTATGTAGAGCCTTAAAACAAGCTTGTTTTGCCCCAACTATTGTTTGAAGCTTCTCATTCTACCACCAAGTTTCCGTAAATGTCAGTTCAGCTCCCTTAACTTTTCTTAGAACTTTATTTGCAACTAGTCATTTCATTCTACATAATATTAGTATCTTCACCTAAATTCCATCTTCCTACTTTTAAAATTTTATCTTTAGATAGTATTTATTTTAAAGAAAATTGAAGTAAAAACCACATAGTTGTTGAATGCAAGTTTCAATGCTTAAGAAGCATGTATGAAGCTACGAGTTGATGATACAACTTTACCAGTATGATGCCCATTGGCTTATGCTATGCCATTTCATGGGCAGGCCAAACAAATATCAATGTGAACTATCCAATGAGATAAATTAGCATGTCATGTAAAGTTGTTAACTAAACTACAAATATAGATATATAGGGCTTCAGTTATAAGGTGCACCTTGCATAAGTTGACCTCTATACAGCCAAATGCAGATCATATTTTGAAAAGCTAACCGTTGGATTAGATGAATTGCTTATGAATTTCATGTTCACCAAAAATCACAGTGATCCAACTGTCAGATTCTAAAAAATGTTTCACTAAAAAATTGTAACTTTTTTGTTCTTTAAAACGTCACCAGTTTTTCCCAGTTAGTTTTTCTAGAAACTGATCGTTGGATTACTGTGATTTTTGGAGAACATAAAATTCATAAGCAATTCATCTAATCCGACAGTTAGATTTTCAAAATATGATCTGCATTTGGCCCTAAAGAGATCACCTTACGCAACTTTGCGTAAGGTGCACCTTGTAATAGAAGCCCTATATAGATATATATGTATAGATATATTTATGCACATGCTAGCATTTATTATGAATGAAAATATGAGTATCTATCCAACATGTTTACATTTTACATACACACACAAATTTAATCCAAAGAGTAATATTCTTATGAGGATTTCCTTATGAGGACTTGGCCTTTTAGTCTTACATGGGAATTTTAATACTGTCATAGTTTTTCACAATCTGTATTTTAGAAACCGACCGTCGAATCACTGTGATTTTTGTCATGCATGACATACATTGGAAGAATATCTAATCCAACGGTCAGTTTTCCAAAATTCCCATCTTACATTGACTAAAAAGCCGAGTCCTTATGTGAGGACGTCCTCATAAGAAAATGACTCATAATCTAAATATATTTATATAGAGAGAGAGAGAGAGAGTTGAGGAACTAAGATGACCATACATTAGGGTACGGAGAGGACGATCTAGAATCAAGTTTTGTCCTGGGAGATGATTCCATGGACCTATTTACATATCCATTGTCCATTCTTTGACTTCCGTCCTCATAGCTTTTTTCAGTCTGCTGTTTGACTCCTCCATTCATCTCAAATTGTTGTGACATTTTAACCTTCTTCTTGGCATTAATGTGTACAGACGGCGGCAGAAGGTTTTCCTGTATTTCCTGCAAGCAAGAGAAACACAAATCCTAATACATAAACAATTATGCAAGGGACATGTTGATGTGGATCATAATGCATAAGGATAGGAGATAGGATTAGTTATCATTTATCTTAATTAGATGTTATTTATCTTTATTTATTTAGGATATTTATCTTTTGGTTGTAATTATCTT
>JAESVK010000314.1:20468-44301 GCA_017140935.1 Hamamelis virginiana | reverse complement strand
TATATATAATTTTAAATATTTATAAAACTTATGCGAAAATACATTAGTTTTCATAAACATGCTTCAATTTGATAAAAATCCATCGATTTAATGAGAAACATATCAGTTTGTTTGTCTTTTGATTTTGCAGAAACTGATTCATTTGCAAGAAACCGATACATAGATAAGTTTTTTAGAGATGGTTTTTTCATAGACATGCTTCAATTTTATAAAAATTCATCGATTTAATGAGAAACACATCAGTTTGTTTTTTGATTTTGCAAAAACTGATTCATTTGCAAGAAACTGATACATAGATCGGATTTTTAGAGATGGTATATATATATATAGTGCGAAAATGCATCACTTTTCATAGATATGCTTCAGTTTTATAAGAAATTATTAGTTTAATGAGAAACGTATCAGTTTGTTTTTTGTTTTGCAAAAACTAATACATTTCAAGAAATTGATGTATAGATTAGTTTTTCAGAGGTGTTGAGACTTTTGGGTAAAAAAAAAAAAAAAACTTAAATTCAGAATTTTGGGTAAAGTGAAAAAATGATGGAACTTTTCGGTAAAAAAGAACTCAAATTTGGACTTTTGAATAATTTTCCCAAAATAAAAAGGGTACAAAGCTAGCTAGGGATGGCAACGGGCAGGGCGGGTTTTTCACTCCCCTGTTCTCGTCCCCGCTTATAAAACTACTCCCCATCTTTTGCCCCGTACCACGGCGAGGTATGTAATTCTATTCCCGTCCCCATCCCCATAGGACAGGGAATCCTCATCCTCGCCCCGCCATTTCAATAACAAATTCAAAATATAATGCACTAAATGTGCTTTCGAGAGGGTTCAAACCCATTACCTCAACTAAAAAGCTTGTATTTTAATAGTCTAAGCCACTAATTTGCATGTCGATTGTAATATACTTTTAAAATAAATAATCTTTCAACGACTCCATCAAATGGATCCACTTGAAAAAGCAAGTGTAAGATTAGATATTTTGAAAATTAATCGTTGGATGAGATATTCCGCTTATATACGTTATGCATGCCCAAAATCACATTAATCTAATGGCTAATTTTTCAAAACGAGAGTTGTGGATAATAAAAAAATTGTAACAATTTTCGATAGTTTTTTGTAGTTCATTTCAAAAATATGATTTTTTTTTTTTAAATAAATCATTCGATCAATGCGATTTTTTGTATATATGATGTGTCATGTGTACACACATATAATTTAGTCCAATCATTAGTTTATCAAAATACCTATTCCATATTGGTTTTACAAACCATATGTCAAACTATGGATAAGATGGTGTGCGCAAGACCAATTGCAGAAAAGATTTTGAAAAATTGACCATTGGATTAAATACAATTGTTATGAATTTCATGTTCGCAAAAAATCATAGTGATCTAACTGTCAGTTTATGACAAACGCCCATGAAAAGTTATAATATTTTAATTATTCAAAATGTTATAATTTTTATCCCGATATTTTTTTTTTTCTAAAAAAAAATTAAATGTTGGATCATTTTAATTTTTTACGAGAATGTAATTTATAAGAAGTGCATCTAATCCAACGGCCAGTTTTTCAAAATTTATTGTGTTTTCCCATACAGACTGTAGATTATAGATGTCATCTTATACATAGACAACATAATTGTGTAAAATGCAACTTATAACAACACCATTTTTGTCATCCTGAATAGAAATAGAGCTTGAATAATTGAATAAAAAAAAAGAGTTAACTAACTCAACACAATAAAGGAGACTTGAATTATTGTATAGGAAATATATAAAAATGATTAAAAAATGTTAGATTGTTAGTGACATCATTGAGAGGGAAGAAAATTAAGTAACCAATATTATTAAAATATAGTTAAAAATGTTAAAATTGATGGATGGGACATAAAAGTTAGGAGGTCATTAATAATTTAAATTCTTTATTATACATAATAGAATATATATAAAATATAATTTATAAATCATATAAAATTATATGTTTTAAATATAAAATTTATATACGCGGGGACGGAAAATCCAGCGAGGCGGGGATAAATAGGCAAAGTGGGCGGGATAACGGGATGGAACATTGCAAACTGTCCTGCACATGGCAAATATTTTTAACCCCATCCCTGTCTTGTACCCCAAAAAATTCAAAAATAACCCACCCCTATAAAGGAGGGATGGGGCAAAATGTCATCCCTAAAGGCAAAGGGGGAAAAATGGGCACAAAGGGGCTCACTAATCTTTGTAATACTAATTAATAATGTCAACAAAATCTGTACAGCAGATTTAAGGATGTACATACTCCTCGTTATTCTATCTAAGACCTGCTTTCAACCTCCTCGTGAAGAAGGAATTTCTTTTCAAAACCAGCAATAAAATCTTCCATGCATGCCCTATAAGCCTCCATTCTTGCAACCTTCCTAGCAAGTTCTAATCCAATATTCATCCACTTCTTTGCCACATCAATCTGTCCCAGCCGCACTGGCATTGCTGCCCGGTTCCACGCAGACATGGCAAGCCATTTTCCCTCTTCAGTGGGATATTCCTCCTCCCTCAAACCCACCATGATTCGATATGCCTGCTTGTACATACCATACACAGCATCATCATCTGCATCTGTATCACCTTTGTGAATGCTTGCCACTGCAATTAGCTTCCGAACAACAAGAGCCACATTTTGGTAGTCTGGTGAGGAGGAAGAAAGGAGGGCTGATAGGCACTCATTAAGGCCAAAGGTGGCGACTTCATGGTTTGACTGTGGGCCATCTGAGGCCCTGAGGCCAATCTGAAGGAGGTACTTGGGATTGCAAGCTGCCTTTGAGGTGGCAAATCTCTTTACAACGACTCGTTGGGATCCTAAATCGTTGAGCCTTCCATGTAAATCGTAGGCGTTGAGGGTGTATATGAAGAAGAGATTAGGCTCAATAGTGGTGTTTTGGTCATCACTGAGTCGAGTTCCAGATGAGATTGATGTTAGTATCTGCATCAATTACATGGAAGTGAAGATTGTCCACAATTGGGCATATTAAGCATGACAAGAAACATATGGGTCTTTGTTTATCACCAATAATATATTGCAGCTTGCAAAAGTTATGACACCAACAAACAAATATCAATCCATACCTTCGCAGCTCTATCAAGCAGTTCCAAGGCTTGTTTCACTTCAGTTTCCAGCAATGCAGCCTTCTTTTGCTTTTCAGAAGCTATCATTGCAGATACAGTCAGTATCAATGATCTACAAACCATGACATTATTTTCCTCCACTTGTTCATCAACCTGAATGCTGTAAAATTCTGATGCCAATCTCAAGAATTCAGCACATAATTCAAATTTCTTTTCCCTCCCAGTTCTTGTTCCAAAATTCCATGAATTCACTGCAAACCAATTCCGTTCTCGTCTTCCAACCTCACTTTTTCCAAAGAAGCCTTCGGCTCCAAGCTCAGATATTAGGGTGTGAGCTCGTTTCAAGAATTTGAGAACTTCTGACTCATTGCCAGGGTCCCGAGTGAGGATTGTCACTAAAGTGCGTAGCACAACAACTTCCATTGTTGGCATGGGTTTTCCTGAAGAATAGAAGCTCAAGAGATTAGATAGAGAGGCAACAGCAACAGGAAGAGCACGGCAAGCAACGGCTTCATGGGCTGCAAGGGAGAGGAAGTCCGGAGTGAAGTCGAGGCATGCCGTCATTGCTTGCATCTGAGTAATAGCACTATTATGGTCGCTCTTTTGCAAATAGATCTTAAACTGCATGAGTCAGAAGAAATGTCAAGTTGGATTACAATTATTAATGTCTTACAGAGATCCTAGTGTGTAGTTGAAACAAAGCTTAGCACCTAACAGTAACCAGTGTGTGTGTGTGTGTGCGCGTGCGTACGTGTGTGTGTGTGTGTGAGAGAGAGAGAGAGAGAAAGAGAGAGAGAGAGAGAGCACCTTAAGAAAAGCACAGGCTATGTTGGATTCAAGCTGCAAAAAATGGAAAAGCCTCAGAAAGTTGAGATATTAATCAAGGTGATTTGGTTCTAAAGTGATTAAGAGGCGTATTAACTTTTCTTAAATTCACTTTTGGAGCTTAAAATTCCACTTAATTTAAGAGATTGGGTGATAACTTTTAAACCACTTGAGAGGTGATAGGATGGATGACAAAATTTTCATACTAGAAGTGATTGTGGCAAAAGCTTAGGGGCTTCAACTGTTGCCACAATCACTTCTAATATGAAAATTTTGATATGTGAACACATGGTTTGAACATAAATTTAAACGGATGTGTGAATAAATACTTGTCTAAAAGTGATTTTTGAAAAGCTAACGCAAACGGGCCCTAAATATCTTCATTATCTTAGAGTCCAAAAGTCCAGACTGTAGTCATGACTCAGGTTACCTTTCCAGCTTCATTGATGTATTCTTGAGCTCGATCTAACTGGGATTGACCAAGGTGGCAGAGACACAAAACTCTAAAGCCCTTTGCCCGGAGAGTTCTGTTCTCAATGTCATAAGGTACATAAAGCATTGATTTCTCAAACATCTCTGCACTTATATCATAAGCTTTTGATCGAAAATGATCTGCAGCACTGTGGAACACAAACAAAAAATTATTAGAAGATTTTATTTGAATAGGAATAGGCCCAATAATATCATCTGTTCATAAAGGATAAATAAGGTTAGTGTTTCCCCCAAGAAAGTTTCAATTTTCTTGTTATAAGACGAGGTCATGAATATGTTGTTTCACATGTCACATGACTTCTCACATAATGAGCATATGTTTCAATGGTGTTTGCTGCCGCATTATGATGTATATGAGTGTAAGCATGTCACAATTTCATTTGCATGAACATAATAAGCCAAGCTGCCATGACATGGGAAAAAAAAGATATAGATGCTATTATTCATGAAACAGCATACCTTTTCATTGAAAATTGCTATGCTAGTCAGCTATTTTACCCTTTTCATAGAGTACATGCATAATTATATGGCTTTAGTTTTCCTTCAACACCAATGGCAGGTGCAAGTTGGAAAATGATGTCCATCTGAAATGCACCATGTGGCTTGATTTTCTTTCTTTAAAGAAAATCCTACATTATATGAAGGTAAAATTAGATACTACTGTCTATATATAAAGCATATAAAGACAGGTTGCAAACTCGGGTAAGATTCATGTTCAGCTGGTCCCACCAGAGACACAATGAAACCCTGTTTGTTCCATGTCCAGTTTGCTGCTGCCTTGTCAGTGGCAGTGGCGGCTGCTGCTGCTGCTGCTTCCTTCTTCCTTTTTTTTTTTTTTTTTTTTTTTTAAAAAAAAAAACGTCCATCTCGTCCGAGATCTCGACCGACCGAGACGAAAGGAGATGTGGGATGAGATGAATGATACTCTCATTTTTGTTTGGTTCTTCATCTTGTGAGAACTTCCCAGATTGTTCCCCTCCCAGACCACTAAGACTCGTCCGATACTTTGAACCGTGGTTTGGGATTCCTCAAAGTCGAAGATCTTTGTTGAAAGGAATGAGTTAAGGCTTCAGTATGGCATCAAGATTGAGATTCTGAAGTGCCAAGGAAGTCTCAGTCACGATGAGTTCGTAGATTGGCTAGATATTCTTGAGATATTTGATAAATACAAGGTTTATAGAGAAAGGTGAAATTAGTGCCAATTCTCCACAAAGGGAGGACATCCGCTTGGTGGGAGCAATTACAAACATTCCACCAAAGAAATGGAAAAGGAAAGATCAAAGATTGGAAGAAAATGAAGAAGATTCCGAGTAATTTCTTCTATTAAATTACATGCAAACTCTTTACAAGAATTTGTAAAACCTTAACATGCAAACTCTTTACAAGAATTTGCATAACCTTAGGCAAAATGGGAGTATGGATGAGTACACTGAAATTTTTCATCAACTTGTGTCTAGAGTTGATTTAAATGAGAGTGATGAACAAATGGAGGCTAGGTTCTTGAGTGGCTTAAAGCCATCCATTCAAGATGTACTTAGGCTACAAATATTTTGGACTGTCTCAGAGGATTACAATAGAGCGTTGCTAGTTGAGAAGCAATAAACTAGAGGTTCATCAAGGTTTGTACAGCAAGTGCAACCTGAGAAAGCACCTCATGCAGCCTCTAAACAGGAAAAGTTATTCCTTTTGGAAATTTTGGAGGAGGAAAACAGGCCCAAGGTGGAGCATTTTAATGCTTCAAATGTGGAGAACCAAGGCATACTTCTTCAGATTGTCAAAAGAAGGCTCTTTTGATGGAAGAAGTGGGGAAATTTAAACCTGAAAATGAAATTCCAGTTTATGATCAGCCATTAAATGAAGAGATTGGTGGTGATCTTGATGAGGAAGAGGATGTTGCACGGATGATGAAGAAGACCCTCCTTGATCCCAAGCTTAAATCAGAGGAAGATTGGTTGAGACCCAATGTTCTCTACACCACTTGCAGCATTGAGGGACGAGTATGCAATATGATCATTGACGGGGGTAGTCGTGAAAACGTAGTCTCTCAGAAGTTGATAAGTTGAAACTTCTCACTCATCAGCATCCTCATCCTTTAACGCACATGGTTCAAGAAGGTAAATGAAGTGAAGGTTACAAAGCATTGTTGGGTGCCATTCTCCATTCAAAAGAAGTAATTTGATAAGGTTTGGTGTAATGTTGTACCAATTGATGTTTGCCATATCCTTCTTGAAAGGCCTTGGCACTATGATTGCCAAATTATTTATGATGGGAAGAAGAATACCTACACTTTAAGCAATGATAATCAATAATTCCCCTTGCTGCCCATGAAAGAAAAGATATTGTTTAAGCCTCCTTCGACTTCTCTAGTTGACTCCAAAAGCTTCATCCGAGAGAGCCAAGAAAATGGCTTTAAATTTATCTCAATTTCCCCAAAATATTAGCTGGACGCCTGGACCTGGACATGGATGTTTTGGAGGTGTTGGTGACTTGTTACAACCATTTGTGGATGATTTTGAAGAAGTCCAACCCATTTATGATGAACCATATGAAATGCAACTATGTCAAGATTATTCTTCAAGTGAAGAACAAGATGGTAACACTGAAGAAAGTGAGGTTGAACACTTGGAGTCAGTAATGGGAAAGATGGGGACTGATAGTGAGGTAGTTGATGTGAATGGAAGTCTAACTGATTTTAGTGATTCAGGGGACATGGCCATGGACACAAATGAGGGCATTGATTGCAAAGAAGAGAGAAAGTTGCCTTTACGTGTAGCGGTCACTGAAAAATTGAGTCAAGAGTCAAGACCATTCTAAGGAGCTGGAAGTGTGTTCTGTTTTTGGTGGTTCAGCCGTGGAAGCAAATGGTAATGTTGAAGTAGTAATTTTTGAAAATCTTGAAGAAGAAACCATAAAAGAAAATTATGGAGGAGCATTGACAAAAATTGCAGCATTTGTGACAGTTATTCTTGTTTCTAAGAGGATAAAGAATTTCAAGACACAGAAAAAGCTATTTGATTGGCTAATTATGATCCCTACCATCTTTTGCTGCTGAAACTTGAGAGCATGTTTCTTTTGGAAAGGAAGTATGATGCAGTCTTATATCACTTACTGTTGTTGAAGTTACTGAGATACTGCCTACTGCTCTGTCATTAGCTGTTATTATAGTGTTGGTCCATCTTTTATTACATGTTACAACTTGTAGCTTTAGTTTTTCTCATATGTTAGTTAGTTAGGTTGCTAAATATCTATAAGTACTTGTAAGTTTGTTAGATAGATAGTTTTTGATGTATTTTTACTTGAGTTTTTAGATTTAAACGAGAGTTTTCTCTCTGTAATTTCTCTCCGTTAGTATATTTATGTCATTTCTCAGATTTTTGTAGTGGGTT
This sequence comes from Hamamelis virginiana, assembly GCA_017140935.1. Classification (NCBI taxonomy): domain Eukaryota; kingdom Viridiplantae; phylum Streptophyta; class Magnoliopsida; order Saxifragales; family Hamamelidaceae; genus Hamamelis; species Hamamelis virginiana. The sequence goes on along the minus strand of JAESVK010000314.1, from coordinate 36,488 downwards.
GATTTATTTAGTTTACAGAATTAGGATACAACACTAACAACCCTAGTCTGTAAATGATACTAGGCAAATGTTTCCTCGTTTAATCTAAATGTAATAAAACACCCCTAGTCCCAGGGCATGGCACGCTCACATTGGTGACAATGTTGAAGAAACAGTACATCATAGTAGATGCAATTGGTGGGAAAAGTTATGAACTTACCAGTTCCAAAGAACAGCGTGCATGGCAATCCTCTCCTTGGCCGGCTTCTCTCCAGCGAAAAGTGCCACCACTCTCTCATCGGAAACCAGCTCTGCCACCACCTTTGCCTTCACTCTCGACCCATTGCCGTCACATCCAGCACCGCCGTCATCCATCAAATTATGCACCACCCTCACCGCTGCGCCTGCGCTTACGTGGCACCTCCCCAAAAGCCCCAAAAAAACACTTTTGGCTGTATCCGCCCCTGCCGCTCCCGCCGCCTGAAAATAGGCTTCCACCGCTGACATCCAAATACCCTCTGGAATGCCCTTATTTACCGTCAAACCCCTGAGCTCCTTCTCTGCTTCTCCGTGCCTCCCTAACCCTAACCACGCCTTCATAGCCAGCACAGGTAAGCATGGATGGTGGTCGCCGCCACCTTCTCTCAAAACCCTAATACACTTCAAAACACTCTCGAACTCTCCTCCTTGTAAATGGACGGCTGCGATGAATCGAAGAGCCTTCGATCTCATTCCCTTCAGATCTAGGGTTTCATCTCGTGTTCTCGCCGTACTCGATCCCTTCTCACACAGTTCTAAAGCTTCGTTCATCAGCTTCAAAGCTTCGTTTACACCAAGATCATCCTTCATTGACAAAACACTGTTCCCTAACACTAAGTACTGGTTGGCAAGTGCTTTGTAGTGCTCTGCAGATCCGAAAAGCAAGTTTTTCGCTCGGTTCAGTAACGTTACCGCGAGATTTCGGTCCGAAACCTCCCACGCAGTCCGAGATCTCGCGATGTTCAAATCCAACAGCAGTTTTCGCTCTCCAGTATGAGAGATTGAATCGGTCTCGATCTTCGAGGTCAGATCAGTGGCCTTTTCGAAGCAAGTCGACGCGAGATCGAAGTTGTGAAGTTCGTGCCAGATCAAGCCGGTCTTGTAATAGAACGAAGCCAACTTAATAGCCGGCGACGGAACTCCAACGACATCACCGGCGAGGGAGAGCAAATCAGCGGCGACATGGCGGAGCTTGACGTGTTCTTCGGTAGCGGCGGTGGCCTTGGTGCCGGGGGAGAGGATACCGGCGGCATTGGAGAGGTCGACGCAGGCGTTCCAGAGGCGGTAGCTGAGCTTCCAGATGTGGAGCTTAAGTGAGTTGGGGAAGGGAGTGAGTTGACTCAGCTGAGAGTGACTGAGTCGGAGAGCAGATGCGAGTGTTTGGGGGAAGGGAATTTGAGGGGAGAGGTGTTCGATTTGTTGGATTGAGGATTCGAGTTGGGAGAGGAGGGGATGGGTTTGGGAGTCGTGGAAAGGATCTGGCCGGAGTTCCGGGGACGAGATCTCCGATATTTTCATATATTTGGCGGAAATTGTCGCCGGAAAAGTGAGAAAATGTGAGAATTTTGGGAGGGAAAAGAACAGTATTGAGGATGGATGATTTGAAAACACAGGAGAGTGCTTATGCTTGGACGCTCCTTATTATTTCGTGGAAGCCACGCTCCTTTTAAAACAACAATGTATTTCTTTTGAAAATGAAAAATGACATTTGGACAAAATAGAGTTTCTTTAATTTGAAAATGAAATGATTTTTTACACTAAATTTTTTAAGGAAAATTACAATTTGCTCTCATGTACTATCGGTCAAAAATACTTTGCACCTTTGTGCTTTCAATAGAGACACATTGCCCCCTATACTTTCAAAATATGATAAATTATACCATTTCGTCACATGACCTTCTGTTTTTTGACGGAAATTAAGGCACGTGCCCTCATGTGACTTGTATTGCAAAATTAGGACACTAATGCCCTTGGTAAAAGGTCATTTAATAACCTGACCCAAAAATGAAATTACCTAACCCAATTTTGACCCTCCATGCATGGCCCCTTCTTTCATCTTCCCTCTTCTCCGACGAGTTGGTCCTGTCTTCTCCGGCATCTCCTCTTTTTCAGTGGATCCTCTCTTCATCATTTTTTTTTTATCCTTTTCTGGCTAGATTTGGAGCAAATGAAGAGAGATGACAAAACCACTTCATTCCCAAACCCATTTTTACGCCTCACTGACAAATTTCATTTACAATCCCATTTCACAACTCACAAACCCATTCACCTTACTCAACTTTTTAGTCATGGATTAAAAACACAAAACATAAAGCTTTGCAATCTTACAAAATCCAAACAAAGAGAAGATTGACATCAAGTCCACATTACCCATGTGAAAGCGGGCCACAAAAAGCTAGACATGGCATTAAAGAAGTTCCAAACTTTGCCTCTATAAAGAAAACAAAAGAAATAGAGCATGGAAATCTGAAAAAATAAAATAAAATAAAATAATAAAGGAGGAACCAATTAACAGCTATGTGATGAGAATCCCCACATTCGACTAGTTGCCAGAAGGGCTACTCGATGAGCTACGCATGGCATCTCCTATTCCGTTTCGTTCGGGCCTCAACCAGCTTCTCGGAAACCGACTGAAGGTGGTGGGGCCAGCCTCCACGTGTAGGCAGCAGAAGGCCCAAGTAAGTGGGCGGCAGACCCACGTCTCGTCCAAGGCAAGGGCATAACATCTTTTCACCCACGTTCTGCCGTACGTGGTCATTAATGGCCATTAATGGTCATTAATGGGCAGAAAAGGTGAAAAGATATGGTGAAGCTAATTCAGCTCAAGGATGGAAAATCAACGGCTGGAACTGAGTTTTAAGATCAAACAGGAGTAGAGATGCTCCTATGAGCATAGGGAGGAAGAAGGGGAATGTTTGTCCACCTCTGCGCATTGATGGAAAAATCCCTGACCTTCCTACAGGCAGCATTTAATGCGATGGAGACCACCCCCGGCGGGGAGGGCGGTTGCACGTGTCTTTAGACTGAGTCCCCTTCTCTTTTATCTACAGGAGGGTGGGACAAAAAGGGTAAGCAATTACACAAGAACAATTCCAGAGCTCCCCAAGAATTCTTTTGCCTTCCTATTTTCATACGTTCATAAGTTTGAGTATTAAGTTATTGACTTCAGCATCGGAGGGTTTTTGGTAGGCTCCACACCGGAGTATCTTTAGCTTGACAGGATTCTAGCCAGCTCCGCCGAATAGGAGAACTACCTTAGAGTCAGGATTACATATATTGGGTAGGACTGAGTTCTACAAGTTACATAGACTAGGAGGAAAAGCTTAACAGTGAAACTTGCTCATAACTCTAATAGATTCGGTGCCATATAGTTGGCCAAAAATAGAAACGAAGCTAACCATAAACGAAGGTGTGGGAACCATTTTTGCACCCATGACCCACTAAGGGTCCCAAACAAAGAAAAACCAAACAAGGCCTTAAGTTGGCCCCACAAGCACCTCACCTATTTAAAGGGCACACTTATATGGGATAAAGTATGCTATTTCTCCTAACACATTCATTTCGGTTATTGGGCTATACCAAATACTGATTTTGGCATCGAAACATTCTCAGGAAAGCTCCACATCGGGACACAGCTGCGTTCTTCAGCTCCACAACTGGGATTCAGCTAGTTTAGCTACTCAACCAGAGAATAGAGGAAGATAAGACGTCAAATCCTATCCATGGAGGTGGTAGTAGCTATCCGAATAGTTGGTTCACCACAGAAGGGTCCAGCATCGCCGTGTCGAGATACAAGATGGATTTGTATGTGTGGAAAATGGGTGCATTGTTTTGTTGTTGTTTTTTTTAATGGGCTGACACAACTCACAAGATGGATCCGCCGGAAAAGGGAGGATATGCTAGAGAATGTAGAACCAACTTGCCGGAAAAGAGGGAGGATGAAGGACAAAGGGGCCATTTGTAGAAAATTGGTTTGGGTAATTTCACATTTGGGTTTGGTTATTAAATGGTCTTTTACCAAGGGCATTTGTGTCCTAAATTTTGCAATACAAGTCACGTGAGGGCACGTGTCTTAATTTCTGTCAAAAAAACAAACAGATATGTAGTGATGGAAGGGTATAATTTGTCATCTTTGGAAAGTATAGGGGGTAATGTGTCTCAAAGTGTTTCTGGCTTATTGTACTGGGGAGTAAAGTGTACTTTTTCCAATTTTTTAAATCAAAAGATGTGGGAGTGTGATAAGACTTCTACTTTTGTGCATTTTTAAAATGGAAAAAAGTTAGAGAATTTATCTTGTTGCCTAATCATTTGATTTAAAAATTTTAGTCCAAAATATGGTCAATTTAGCATTACTCTTTAGCATTACACTCTCTTTGCTTGATTTTGGGGAAAAGCCAAAAAAGCTTATTGGAGGACAAATTTTAGTCCAAAAAAGCTTATCGGAGGTATTTTGTCAATTTTGTAAAAGTTTGTTCCATAAGAATGAAACGCAGAGATTATTGCGTTTTGGTGCTGTGTGGCTTCTCAGCTATTAGATCAGGCCATGATTGACGTGTCTTCATCCGGTGAGAACTTAAGTCACCCAAGTTTTTTATCACCCAAGAAGAGGATCCAGATTCGGTGAGAGGATGGTTGGCAAATTTTTCATGCCAAAAAAGATTGTGGCAAAAGTTAGGGCACAATTACTTTTAGTATGAAAATTTTGATATGTAAAGACATAATTTGAATATAACTCTAAAGAAATACAGGAAGAGAAAAAAAATAAAAATAAAATAGAAAGAAATATGGGAAGAGATGGTTCTCGAAAAGTTATTTCAGAAAAAATTAGCACAAATGGGCCCCGAGTATATTAATATCTATATCTATTTGCTAATATTAGAAGAGTTAGGGTAAGAGTAGGTTTCTAATATTGGAGAAAAAAAAATTATTTTTAAAATTTTAAATTGAATCTTAATTAATTTTTGAACAAAAAATAATGCAAAACACTTTGAATAAGCTCGTTTTTACGCTCACAAGCCAATGATTAAGGCTCAATATATGCAAGTCAGGGTTTTTTTTTTTTTTAGGGAAGTGTATGGTGTGAGGTGATATACGAAGGCTAAAAAAAAAAAAAAAAAAACTTTTTTCTTTAATAATAAACGTACGCATTCCATATTATTCATATGTGCTTGTATTCAATGGCAATACAATTATCAAAATTTGAATTTTTAAAACTTTTTATTTCTATTTTGTGAAATTAGAATCTAATTTTTGAAATTTTCATTTAGAATTTTCTATCTCTAAAGTTTTATTATGAATTGGATGTTTTGATCTACTCTTTCGCCTTCTATGAACTATGTTTTATACAAGTTTAAAATAATATTTGAGAATATTTCTAATCCTGCATGATTTGATATGTTAAATATTATATTTTACTTAAATTATAATTTAAAATAATACATTTTAATTAAACATATATACTAATCATGTTTCTTTATTCTTGATTCATCTTGTAAATAACTAAATATGGTCAAGCTTATAATTAAGCAAATGTACAATTAAAAATGCATCTTTGATTACTCTTTTAAATTTGAATTTGAGCTTTGACTCAGTAGTTCTTGTCTCTACCATAATGAAATGAGGTTTTGGGTTCTATTTCTCGTGGATGAAATTTGGCTCATTTGTTGCCTGTCTCCTCACTAACAACTAACCTCTAACCGTACTGATGTATATTGATTGAACAAAAAAAAAAAAGAAAAGTTTAAAACTGTTTCTCTCACTACTCAATAAACATCATTTTAATTTGATCTACTCTTTCCTCTTCTATGAACCATATAGGGGACAAGCTAAGTGTTACGAGTTTTTTCTCCTACATCCGTAGGCACTCGGAGGTCTTAGGCTTATAATACGGGTACACTACCTCCACCAAATTGACTAGTCTTTTGGTTGGAACCCGACCCGTGAAAAAAATGGTATTAGAGTAGACCCAACCCCAAATTTGGTGCCGCTCCAAGGGCCCACACCACGGGGTGTTCGTGCTCATAGTAGCTCCTTCCGGTAAAAGGTGGACAGATAGGTAGGGTGGTTCGAATACAATGAGGGGGTTGCAGGTTTAGGTGGGGAAGAATGTTACAAGTTTCTTGTCCCATATCTAATAAGCATTGGAGAGGTCCTACGCTTATAAAATGAGCAGGGTACCTCCACCTAATGGACTAAGCTTTTGAGTTGCGACCCGAATTGTGACACTAAGCATAAACAGTGCCTTATCACGCATTAACTTTTCATAATATTTGTTGTATTAGTGGTATTAGGAGCAAATCCCAACCCTATAGGCCTACTAGTAAAAATAAAGGGATATTGGTAGTAGGTCCTACTTAAGAAAAATTTAATGCAAAAAATTCTCCTAATATTTCTTTCTTTCGTAAGGTCCTATTTAAAAATTGTTTTATACAAAAAGTCCTATTTAAAAATTATTTTTGTCCTATTTAAAAATTATTTCATGCAAAAAGTCCTAATCTTTTAAAATATTTTTTAAAATGGTGGAACTACCCTAGGTGTATTTTCAATGTCTTATTTTTACTGTCCTGTATGTGTGTATTTTCACAGTCCTATTTTCATAGTCCAAGGTGTATTTTCACTGTCGATTTTCATTGTCGATGTGTGTTTTCACCATCCCTGGATGTGTTTTCATTGTCTATTTTCACAGTCTTTGGGTTTTCACTATGTGTTTTTTTTTTCAATGGTTTTTTTTTTTTAAAAAAAAAGGTTTTCACTGCCTTTTTTTTTTCACTGCGTCTTTGAGTTTTTTTTTTCTTAATACAATTTATCTCCCAAACTCAGTGAAAACACAAACTAAGTGCTATGGATCAAGCTTCTTTTTTTTTTGACAATTTTCCTCTCAAACTTGTGAAAACCAAAACAATTATCTATCATTTGCATTGCCGATCTGTCTTTGACGAAGTTGAAGTGCTTGTTGGGATGAACTTCATGCACAAGCTTTTCAAATCCAAAAGATTCTTGATCATGTCCGCCACCACTTGGCATATTAAATCTAGAAGGTTGTTGATGCATGTTTAGATAGTTTGCTGCCTGAAGATGTACACAAAATTAAGCTCAATATATAGATGTGTCCAAAAAGAATTTGCTGCTTGAAGATGTATACGAAATTAAGCTTAATATATAAAAGTGTCCAAAAAGAATGACAAGGCAAAACTAATCAAGGAACAAAGACATATTTACTCTAGAAAATCATGTGCATGGTGTGGGAACCATTTTTGCACCCATAATCTATCAAGGGTCTTAAGCCAAACAAGGCCCTAAGTGGGACCCATAAGCATCTTGCTTTTTCTGCAGACAAGACAAGATCGACATTGACTTTCCCTAAAAAGCTTACTTCCCTAACAAAGCTTTATGAGGAAGACAAGAAAGTCATTAAGACTTGATGGACGCAAAGGTGGCTAGCAGCAACCACATTCTAAAGACCTCCATGTTTCATAGAGCATAGAGCCCCACGCCATGGCACAGGCCACAAAAGACCTCACCTATTTAAAGAGGAGTCCTTTATAGAACAAGGTACACAATCTCTCACAGAAACTCTTGTTTCAGTCATTCTATTATGCTAAACACTGACTTTGGCATCGGAGCATTCTCAGGAAGGCTCCACACCGGAGCACAGCTCCGTAACTTAGCTCCACAACTAAGAATACAGCCGGTTAAGCTACGGATAGTGAGAACCTAAAAATTTAAAATACTAATTATGTGCTTAAGTGTTAAATTAGTGATTATTTGTTAATTGATGTATGTTTATGTGTTAAATATTTGTTAATGATGTGATAAGTGAAATGAAGTAGATGTGTTTTGGAATATGTGGGAAGTGTGGATTAATAAAGAAAATTGTTTTTAAGAAAATATGGGTGTTTAGGAAAGAAATAATTTTTTAAAATGAAGGGATGTATAAAATTACGAAATTAATTTAAACAACTTAAATAAAGACATTTATGTCCTAAATTCATAATTTAAAAGATAAGTATCAGCTCATTAGTATTTGGAAGCTTCGAGAGAGGGAGAGTTGAGAGTCGAGAGAGAGAGAGCAGCTTGGAGCAAGGACAAGCACCAAAACCTTGCCAGATTCTCGCCAAATTTCATCATTGAGTTGGTTAAGGTGAGTTCATGTATGTTTGGTTTAGTTTTTCTCCTTGTATTTTCGGATTTTTGGATGAAAGGAGTTGTGGTTTTGATTTTGGGTTGTGTTGAGATGTTTGAAAGACAGTTTGTAGTTGAATTCATGATTTTGAAGAATAGATTGAAGAAATTTAAGCATTTGATGCTTGGATGTGTGGAATTTTGAGTTTTATGGATTTTTAGTTTGGGTTCATGGTGGATCCTTGGAATTAATCCTTTGTTTTAAGTATTTGTTGTGAATTTTGTGTCTTTAAAGCTTGTTTTGTTGGATTTAAGGGTTTGGGTTTGAGTTAGAATGATTTGATAAAGTTTTGTAAAGCTTGTTGCTCGTTAATGGAGTTCTTGCAGAGTTCTAGTCGACTAAGTCTAGTATCTAGTCAACTAATCGTGCTAAAATCTTGTTTCTGGATTTCTGACCTTGAATTAGTCGACTAACTCTTGTGACTAGTCGACTAACTCATGATCTAGCCGACTAACTCCAACTGTTTAGTCCACTAACTCAGCGCAAGTTCGTTTTTCTTCTTTTGGCTCTAATTTCTTCATCCGGTATCCGTTTTGAGTGATTTTTATATGCTCGGAAAGCTTGTGAGATCTAGTTTCTAAATTTTGTGGTTTTAAAGTCAAATTATTTTTAGAGAGAGAGATATTTCAATAATACTAGATTTACCCTTTTTTATACTACCGTTAGGTTTTATATGGTTATATTTCTTTCTTGAAAAGTGAATTATTATTGTTTATATGTATATAATTGTTGTACATTATCAATGTTTCTTTATTGTGATTGATAGGTGATAATCAGAGCTAATCCAGTCTTCAATAGAATTGTGTAAAGTATCTTTAGTTTATCCTTAAAGGTAGGAACCTTATGCCTCTTGTTATTTACAGTTGTGGATATTTGGATTGTGTAGTGAATGATTTTGCATACATGAATAATGTTTATGATATGAAAGGGAAAGTAATATATGAATTTATATAGAATTGAGTATTGGATTGAGATTGATGATTATTTAATACAGATTAATGCTTGGTGCACATCTTAGATTTTCTCAATGATTGAGATATGATGAATTACTTATCTTGTGAATGATCATTGCATAAATGAGAATACAATAACTTGAATTCATTGTGTACTTACTTAGTCTGACGCAAGAGTGCGCGTAAGCAGTACATGGTGGGCAGACGCATTGGCACTAGGGGTGTGCAAAAACCTGCCGAACCCGACCCCACCCACCCCGACCCCATCCGCAACCCGCGATTACAATGGTTAGGCGGGTTGGGTTGGGTGGATTTGATGAATTTTTGGCGGGTTGGGTCGGTTGGCAGGTATAGAGGTGACAACCCGCCCTAAACCTGCCACCACCCGCCAAATAATTATATATAAATAAATAATATATTTATATAAAATAAATTTCATTACTACATTATATTTTCCCTTAATTGGATATGCTTGCAAGTTAGTGTTTTTTATTTCTTTAGAGATATTTATTATGATAGTTTGGATATGAACTTATTTGATTTGATATTCTTTCAATTATGAATGTGAAACGATGTGTTAGTTTGTAAGATTTTTTAATAACAATGAACCTTTAATATTATGTATCTAGTTAGTAGCTTCTATTGTTGTAGGACAATTTATTTTGGCACTTTAGTTTATTAGAATTGGAAGAATTGTTTGGATTATAGTTTAATTACTAAATAACACAATATTGCATTGTTATATACGAATTTGAGGTGTTTTTGCTTGTTAAAAATGTTTTAAGAACTTCAGGTGTTTATGAAAAAAAAAAAATAGTAATGCTTCACCCGCTCAATCCGCCCAACCCGCCGGTTGAAACCCTCCAAATATTTAACTAATCCGCCGGTTATTAAGGTAAACAGGTTGGTTAGCAGGTGGGAGAATTAGCCACCCGCCAAGGGCGGGTTGGTTGGCAGCTTTACCCTCCACCAGCCCTCACCCGACCCGCGCACACCCCTAATTGGCGCGCCTAATGAAGGAAAGTTTATATATATATATATATATATATATATATATATATATATATATATATAACCTTGACTTGGTTAGTACTGGCTTAGACTGACTTGGGTAGACGCGTGGGCGCACCCTATATAGATTAATGTGGTGTTCTCATAGGACTGACGCAAGAGTGCGGGCTGTAATTGTAACTTTAACATTAATCAATACCTCGAGGAACTTATAATGGATTTGGATAATCATATCACTATATTTCAAATGTGGCATGAGTAAATCTGAACTTGTTGCTCATATGTTATGGGACGCCATATGATGTGTAACTCAGATTATTTATATTGCATTACACCGATTTTTAAATTGTTGATCTTAACCTATTATTTGGTGGCATAGGACACTTTGAGTTACTTGATTAAGATTTATGGATTATTGATTGTATTGCATCATTTGTGTGTGATTGTGAACTATTATTATTTCATGTATTATATAAATGTTGTTAGCAAGGGTGTATGTTTACCTACTGAACTTCGTCTGCTAGCTCACCCCTGCTTAATTGCAATTTTCCAAGTGAATAAGTTGAACAATAGATGCATGAAGACAGGATTGAAGGCACTCTACTTAGATTTTGAGGAATGGTTGTATAATTATATTACACATTCCTTTGTACCCTTTATATTTAATACCTTTAAATGTTGTAAATGTTGTACAATTGAGTTTTATTTTGTTTATCCTATTAATCCAGAGTTGTTGGCTTATTTTGTTTTCTCTTTTAATCGCTAAGGACGAATGTATGGCATGACATATGTACACCTTTGTGGATTTCTTTTGAGTTTGTTGATATAATTATAATTTTTTCATCTTATTATTGGTCTATTTCGATATAATGCATAATATCGTCATAGAATAGGTTTGGGGTATCACAGGATCTAATTAGTACAGCTACGTAACCGGGGGAATGAAGGAAGAGAACACACCAAACTCCGTCTATAAGAGTTGTACTAGCTATCTGAAAATCTGGTTCACCACACATAGCACATGGGGAAGAAATTAAACTCCAAAAGAGCAAATCAAGTGCATAATGAAATGAATCACATTCATCCTAGCTAGAATATCTCGCAAACTTTGAATGCACCGGCCAAATTTCATTAACGGAGATCTTGAAAGCAAAATTTTGAAGTTGATACATAACCGACCTTAAAAGCAAGATTTTGAAGTTTCGTTCACCATTAACAGACCTTGAAGGTTCTTGTTCTGCACTGGAACAACGGCATCCTCAATTGCTGAAACAATGGGAGATTTGTTGGAAACGATGGGAGGTTTTTTTGAAAATGATGGGAAATCAACTGTTGAAATGGTGGCAACTAGTTGAGATTCTTCTTGGATCTGCAACTCCATCCACCAGCTAAGATCCGCATTTGCATTAGACGTCGTTGGGAGATTGAGATTGCCGACATTGGTTATGCAAATCTCCGGAGATGCAGATCGCCGGCACTTTTCAATCTCTTTCTTTCTCCCTTCCTCACTCTCACTCACTCTCTTCCTCTCTCTATCCTGCGGTTTACATTCGCATATCTCTCCTCTTTTTATATTCTTTGATAAGTCAAAGAAAAAGAAATAAAAGTGAGGGCATTTTTGTTTTAAAGTGGTTAAAGGATTGTTTTGCAATAAAGAAATATTAGCAGGACTTATCCCAGGGTAATTCTATTGCCACCCACCCATACTTCTAGTGGCACCCATTAATTAATAAAAAAAATTATTACTATTGTACCAACATGTAAATTTACTATTAAAGGTAATATTAGATAAATAAAAATAAATTATATTACTTCTTGCACCCACATTTTCCTTCCCACATTCATATATTTTCCATAAACCCTAACCTCACAAACCTTTACACTCTCGTATAACTTTCTGAAAACTCTAACAAAAAAAAGTATTTATTGATCAATGGACAATGGAGTGGTCATGTGGGATGATTCCAACAATGAAAAAGTACATTATTTTTAAAGTATGATTCGCTTTTTTATAGTTCGTGTATACTTTTGGTCATCTCTACGATATTGAACATCAATCAATGTTCAGATAGGGATAATGAAACATATCATTATATTCAGTCACCCCAACTGAACTTATAAAAATGTTGAGTAAGGAGTTGAACATTACAAAATGTTCAATAGGCACTAATATAATATCATCCTATGTTCAACAGTCATTGGCCGAACATATTAAAATATTTAGCACACTAAGTTAGAATATTATAAAATGGTTGGCCTACTTTCTCTGTTTTCTCTTCAATGAGTGAAGAAAATAAGCTTACATAGGGAATGAATGGCAGAATAGTTAGGCGCATCTTTTCGTGAAGTGAAGAAAACAAATTTTTCTTTGGAATGAAATAAAAAATATATTTAGAGCTTTTCGGTATTAGGTGGGTGTAAAAAAGAAACTTATTTTTAGGGTTTGTTGAGTTGGAGTAATTAGTTTGGATATTATAAAGGGTGTAGGTAATAAAAATTATATTTAAAAATTTTATGAGTGAGTTTAGATAGCAAGTAAGTGCCACTAGCGATATGGGTGGGTGGCAATAGAATCACCCTTTAAACTTAGCTAGAGCAGGACTTCAGGCCAAATTACCCAAAAAATAATGACTGGACTTCATTAAGAAGTTGTAAACAGTTTTTGTGAACATTTCCCTTGTACAAAATTAATCTTTCCCATTTAAAATGGTTACAAACATTTCCCAGGCAAAACATAAGAATTCACCATTTTTATACTTAATACACTCTTAAAAACCATTCTTCTTAACCTACAGCAAACCTCAAGGCCATCACGGTCCCAAAGTCCCAAACCCGAGTACAGAAGACCCAACAATCTGCCATCAGTGAGTATAAGTACATGTCTCTCTCCTTTTCTCACACACACTACACTTTTAGTACAAACATCAGATTGAGTAAAATATTAACGCAGACCAAAGGAAGCAAGATTATCACTTGCTCAATTTGAATATCTGGTACCATCCAAATGTACACTACTTGGATACAATTAATTCAATAGATATAACTAAAATCTCATGCTATATATATCAATATAATACATATATCTTCTATTAAAAACATCATTCAACTTAAAAAAATAATAATAATAATAAAATAAAATAAAATTGAAAAACATAAAGAACAGAAAAAGATAACATATAAACAAATAAAAGAGATGCAAATAAGCATATAAACATGAAAAACAGAGTGCATATATTAGAGGATTAAAAGTATCTGCTTGTACACCAAATTAAAAACCAACAAGGCTACCTTTTTTTTTCGTCTTTTTTTTTTTTAAATACTAAATTCATTCATACACTGCAACATCCGACGAACTGGAGGGTTAACACTAACAGTTAAAACAGAGAGGATCATAGTCACCTTTTTGCCATCTTTACTAACTAGTGAAGATAGGGGGCCTGGTACTGGTAGCCATTTCCAAAGTAGTTGCCATGATTGGGAGACATGTTGTAAGCGACAGAACCCAGAAGAGAAGGGCCATGGTTGTCAGTGGGTCCAGGGTAAACGTACTGTCTGTCATACATGTACTGCGGGTACCTATCAGTCACTCTAGCATAGAACGTCTTGTCAGCAGCAACGTTAGTAACGCGGGGGACGTATCCTACACCGTTGGCACGGGGTCTCTTGGGTTGAGGTTTTGCAGCTTCAGTTGCCCTCTTCTTGTCTGCTTTGGCCTTCTCTAGCTGCAGAACCCGTTTTTGGAGCGGGTCCAGGGGGTACTGCTCCTCAAGCTTGTGTTCTTCAATGCACTTAATCACAGCTTTAAGGGCAGTCAGCTCTCGCTCATTGACCTCATCCTGAAAGGAATAGTGGTTAGATAAACCCAAATGTGTTCACAGAAAAGGAAGAAAAATAATTTTTGTGTTCAGCAAACCCCATTGAATATCCAGCACCAGCCCACATTCTATTTAGTTGAATCCAAATACTTTAGTGTCGCTGCTGGAACTTCAAAAGCAAACTTCTGTTACAGATAATTTTCATAGAAGTATGCAAATGCAAACCCCTTACAAACTAAAATAACACAAAAGAAAGACTTTCTTTCAATATAGCACATCAAGCTAACTCCAAATTACAACTCATGACAATAAAAACAAATTGTCTAGACATCTGACAAATCCAAACTGCCAAATATTGGTGTACAGACGAGAACTTAAAACAAAGAACAGCTAGCTCAAGTAGTTAGCAGTGAGGAGCACAAAATGTTGGATCCTTATGTTCGAGTCGCAATATGGCTAAAGTTGTTTCATATATGAGCACAATTAGATCACTAATAACTGGTCCTGATAACACTTAACACATACAGGTGTTTCTCTTTGTGTGCGCTTATGCCTTTCACACATAATGCTCAACATCCATACGTACTGATATTATGCAAGTGATGCTGATTATCCAACTTCTACTCACATGCAACTTCCAATCTCACTAGTACATGTAATGTATTAAACCAAGGTCATCCAAAAGTTATCCATTTCAAGGGGGTCAAACCAGGGTCATCCAGCTCTCTGTCCTAAATGGTCCAACTAAAGGACAAAACTGGCCAAGTGACCAGCTAGCTCATCCAACCAGTAAGTCAAGTCAGGTTCTGATAACACTTCATAGATACGTATGTGTTCTCATATGTGTCATTATGTCTTCACATATTGCTCAAAAGTCCATACTTGTGATATTATGTAAGTGATGCTGATTTTCCACCTACTCACTTGCAGCATCCATTCTTGCTAGCACATATAATGTGATATATATCAGTAAACCCCAATTAAATGGGTCCTAGCATCAGAAATCCAAATCAATAATATACCTCACAAGTTGGGAGTAGTTAGAAACTTAGAAATCAAATTATTAAAAAATAAAATCTCATTTTGACATAGTGGGGAGTGAGGAGCAAACCTGTGCAGTGGGAGATGCATTTCCAGGTTTGACTGGTGAAGAAGCTTTTCTTGCTTCCTTCAAGTAGGATTTCAGTAAAGGAACAGGTGCGAACTGCTCTGTAAGCCCAAATGCAAAAGCCAGGTTAACAGCATCAATTTGCCTTCCACTATTTACCAAAACTTCGATTACACCTGAAGAATCCAACAAAACAATAAACTGTGAGCAATTACAAACACTGACATAAAGGGAACAAGTTGTTCTTGTCAACTTTCGTAGTCTCTCTGTTAAGGAAATGCATCCATCCTAGCTGTAGAAGCCTCACTATAGTTGTTCAGCAGAAACTGAGAAGTTTAAATCAATGTTGCATGATTTTATTCCACATGGGACATATGCAAGCTCAAATGGATTACAAATCTATAGGCTTACTTCACAGGTCACCTAGGATAGATCTGAAGGATGATCTTAATCTATCAAGCAGGTTTGACATTCTCTTTTAAGGGGCATTTCCCCACTGGCCACTAGTGCCTTGGTATCTTTGATGTGTTTCCAGCAGTCTCCTCATTCTATCTATCCTATGATGAGGTTATCATCCCCTTATGTTTCAATTCTCCACCTGTGTTGATGGTGTCCAAGACATTTACTGCTTAAATAAAAGGATTGGATCATTTTAGAGAAGGAAATGCTAGAGTATTTGAGTTATTTCAACTCATAAGAGGATATCACATTGGTAAAAGAGAACTGACAGAGGTAGTTAAGTCATTTTAATCTCAAAACAATTAATTATTTCAGTGATTTTAATGGAAGAGACATAAAGAAAATAATAGGAATAATATTGGAAATCAATACACCAAAACACAAGTGCAAGAAGGGGGGAAAAGAGAGGAAAAGGTGGGGGCGCGGGGGGGTGGATTTTTTTTTGGAAAAGGGTTTAGGTGTTGAAAGTGATGT
>JAESVK010000314.1:0-20368 GCA_017140935.1 Hamamelis virginiana | reverse complement strand
CCCCCCCCCCCCCCCCCCCCCCCCCCCCCCCCCCCCCCCCGCCATCCTTTTTATTTGAGATCAGTTTTAAGGTGAGTAAAGTTCATTTGGTAAGGTTGATATTCTGCACAGATGATTTATAACAGGTTTTCATCTCCTTGTTTGTTCTATGTACAAATGAAAGACCAACCTGGCATTTTCTCTGACAACCCAAGGGAGCGACACAGATCAGCTGTTTGGCGACGACGAGAAACCATTGGTATTAACCTGGATATATCTTCCTGCTCAAAATCAGAAGCGATGCCGAAAGTGGCAAGAAGTTGCAAAAATGCATGTGCCTCCAAGGAGTTCCCATTGCTAGCATCCA
The DNA here is from genome assembly GCA_017140935.1 of Hamamelis virginiana. Classification (NCBI taxonomy): domain Eukaryota; kingdom Viridiplantae; phylum Streptophyta; class Magnoliopsida; order Saxifragales; family Hamamelidaceae; genus Hamamelis; species Hamamelis virginiana. The sequence goes on along the minus strand of JAESVK010000314.1, from coordinate 20,022 downwards.
TGTCGAGAGCATCTAACTTTGGTTTCCATTCTTCAGCAATTGCCTTGGCCTGCTCCTTAAGATCTTCTGAGATTACATCAGAAGCAAAGCCCATATCCAGGTCGGTTAACAAAATGCTAAGGCACTCCATCAACATGATACAAGTTCGGCGAAGACCCAATAGGCTTGAGTCCTTCTTTCCATCCAGATTTGGCACTTCCATGCGGTAAAAATCCTCCAGAGAATCCAAAACCAAACGAGCTGGGTTCTCTGCGGCTTTCAATGCGAGTGGAATCTCCTCCCTTACAGTGGCAAGGTTCTTACGGTTGTCTGATATAAATTTGTGGAGTCCTTCAGAGTCCATCTCTTCGCATATTTTGACTAACTGGGGATAAGCCTTCACCTCCACACTTCCATTTTCAGAAGGATTCTTTGAGTCTTCCAGGTTACTTTCAGCAGCCATAGCATCAGGTGGTTTCTCTTCCACAATAGATACCCCACCTTGGCCCTCACTGGTAACAACAGCAGGCTCAACAGATGATACCTTCCTATGCTTGTCTAAAGCATTAGTAATGGCAAAGACAGCAGCATCTCTCCTCTCTTGGAGCCTCTCCAATGAAGCTTGTTCCTTGGCCACAATGGCTGCTTCGCGCTTCTCCAACAGTTCTCGGGCTTTCATTGTTTTGGTTTCGTACTCCTTTTCTTGGTCTTCCAACTCATGGAAACGCCTCTTTAAGGACTTTTCAAGGCCATGAAAATGTTCTTCCAGTTGTTTCCATTTCAAGTTAAGGGTTATAGCTCGGTGACTTTCAAGTTCAGCAAATGCCTTCTGAAGCTGTTGTATCTTAGAGGTTGTAGAGTCTATGAGTGTAGCAACTGAGTGGGTATCCTCCATGGCAGAAATGCTTGAAAAAACAAAAGAACAAAAAAAAATGTGTTAAGCTAGATTGAATCCAGACATGAGAACAACAATTGCCACAATGTTCTACAAAGAGAAGGTTTCAACATTTTCCAGATCTGCATCACTCAAGCTAAATATCTTTTAAGATAGTTTGAGACATCTAGACTACCAGTGTCCTGGTAAATTGACCAAAATGCATATATTGGGAACATATAAAATATTAATATAAAAGAATATATAAGAAGCTTGCAACTTGAAGAAACTAAGAAATTCTTCCAAACGCGCGCGCGCACACACAGAAAGTTGGATCACAGACATACTGTCCAATTATGCAAAGAATTATCAAACACTAAAAGCTGGTAACAGTACTCACATATTTTCTTGATATTTCGCCTTCAAGGTCTAAATAGAAAAGCACCCAGAAAGGCATTGTTGGATAGTACTAGATGAATATGGTTCAGGAAACAGAGGTGAGAGTTTAGTAGCAGAATGGTTAAAAACATATGGAGTTGAGATTATGTAAACTGGACCTCATTGCCTGTTCAAGGCAAGTAAAATGTGAATTTTGGTGAATGGTTCCCTGGGATTTAAGACTTGTAAAGAAGACTGATGTGGTGGCTGAAACTCTCTCTGCATGAGTGAACTTAAAAACTAAGATGATGGGTCGGTGTGAAGCCCTTTTTTTCAGCTGAGCAAGGAAACAACCAAAAAGAAGCAAGAAAAGATAGTTAAAAATAAAAAACCAAAAACAAGAGGCAAGCGTCACATTACAAACCTCTAATGTGTGGAGCTTTGTCAGTCCATATGGACTGGACAAGAGATAGATTACCAGGAGTTGGGGGTAGAGTTGTCTAAAATTAGAAGAGATTGAGGAATCTAGTGGTGCAAAAAAGAAAATTTCATTGTCACTTGATTCACAGACCAAAGGACAAGACAGAAGGAAGACAACAATGAAAATGCATAGTCTATCTGCATTCATTGAGGGGCAGACCTTGGTGGATATTCTAGATGGAAGAATTGCTTGGAGTCTTGGACAAAAACTAAAACCCACAAATTGAAACAAAAGTAGAACAATTTCCTCTTGTCACAAATTTGGGGAAGATGGTTTGTAGTGCTCTGCAAACATATCCTCCTTTTGGGTGTCAACCTCAAAAGAATTTAATGGGTTCCCTAATTCTGTTATTTCCTTTATTGTAAAGGATTAGAAAGCGGTTTGTTCCTTAAGACCCCTTAAAATCTCTAAAGTTTATACTGGAGGCCCCATGCCCCTTTTTGGAAACATTATGGTTCCAGTTTGACTCTTGGAGATTGAGACTCTTTTGATTGGTCATAAATGTGTTAAGAACCAAAGGTTTAGAGATAACTTACTTGAAGGGGATTCTTCCACTCTTATTTCTGGGGCTAAGAAAGGGGAAGGAAAGAAGACCTGACTAGGAGGGATTCCTGGCCTTGGTAGTCTGTATGTGGAGCTCAGACTGTCTTTCAAGACTGATGATGAATAGGCTGAAACCGGCTAAATCGGATCATTAGGTCCAGGGACACAAGTTGTGCCAAACTCCATCCTTGGAGGGTATTTGAAAATTTTGGCACCTTATGAGAGAAATTCTAGAGCAAAATCGGGTTATTGGAGAGACTTTTCCTAGTTGTACAGTTCATCTAGTGGAAAGGAGGATTTTTCTACCCAAAATAGGAGCTCTAATGTTTTAGTTCTTTTTAGGACATTTCCAACCTCTATGATTTGTACTCTCTTGGGGATTGTGATGTCATTTTTAGCTTTCTTTTCCTGGACTGCTGGTCCTTATTTTTTTTAGTGGACTTACCTTATTTTCTTTCTAATATACTTGTGGTCTGTAATAAAAATAATAGCAGTATGGATCTCGCAATGATCGATAGAAAGAGGTTTGAGTTTAATATGGCCGTGACCTATGGAGATCTATGTCAATGATTGGCCTTTCTTTGAAAAAAGGAATAAGAGGTATGGTGAGTCGTGGCAAACTTGTAAAATTTTGGATAGCATACAGTGTGGTCAAATAAGTCTTCCTTGGGTATACATCAATCTTTAAAAAGAAGTTGTGAACAAGAAAGCATATCTTTCACAGCTACTTGTCCAAATATGAGAATGGCAACTTTGGTCTTTGCCAGTTAGATGAATCTTCATGATTCGGAAGTTATATAATTCCACGAATATTAGAAAGACTTTGTAACACTAAAACTAAAAGGAGATGGGGATGTTCAGAGGTGGGTACTCATAAGGCATGTTTTCAATAAGATCATATTACATATCAATGATTAATACTCATTGTGACCCATTCAGGCAAAGTTTGTTTGAAAATCCCACATTCCCTCAGAATTGTTTTCTTAGTTTGGTTGATAATGTTGGAAAAAAAATTGTCCATGGATAACGTGATTTCTAAAAATTGGTCAATCCCCAACAAATTTGTTCATAATATAAAACAAAGACACACATTCACCTCTTCTTTCACTTTCACCTCTTCCATATGGGTTACCCTCTTAGGCAACTTTGGTACATCTTCCTTTCTTTCTTTTTTTGGGTTCTTAACCAGCCGGTCATATTTTAAAGAGTTTTTTACCAAATAAAAAACCCAATAAAAAGGGTTACCATTTACTCCAGAGGAATTTTTGCATGACCAAAATGCCAATAGAGGCAATATTTATTCTAAATTTCTTTCCATATTAATTCAAAATTTCCTGATTTTAGGTAGACTGTAGACAATATGCAAAAATCAAGGGAAAAAGTATTATCTGCCCTAAACAAAGAAAAGAAATTAAAATCAACAAAAAATTGGATAAAACAAAAAATTTTGATCGATTAAAAAAACTAATGAGTTCATAAAAAAAAATAAAAAATAAAAAATAATGAGTTCAATTTTTAGAACAAAATAGATTAAAAAAAAAAAAAACTGATGAAAAAAAATATAACTTTCTGTGGAGCCACAAAACGAATAGAAACTGATGCGTTATAAACAATGTTGAACTCATCAATTTTTTTATATGGAGATGCACAAAACATATGTACCGTCCCAATCTAGTCAGCATATGCTTACATAAGTTATGTAAGCATGAAGGTCAGAGATTGTGTGATGCGTATTTTGAAAAACTGACCGTTGGATTAGATACTATACTTATGGATGCCATGCATGCCAAAAATCATGATGATCCAGAGTTAGAATTTCAAAATATAGCAATGAAAAACTGTGACCGCTGATTCGCTGAAAACTGTCACAATATTTCTCAGTGATATTCCTGAGAAACTGACTGTTGGATCACTATGATTTTTGGCATACATGACATGCATAAGTACAGTATCTAATCAAACGGTCAACTTTTCAAATTTTGCATCACACAATTATCTATGGACTTCATGCAATTTATATAAGCATATGCTGATAGGATCAATTTTGAAAATTTATATATATATATATATATATATATATATATATAACCTTCCAGAAAAGGATGAACTCATAAGTTTTTAAAATTTTTATATAAAATGATCATGTGTTTAAAAAAGAAATTGTTATAAATTGATTGGAAAAAATAATTTTTCCCACATAAAAAAAAATGAAAAAAAAAAAAAAAAAAACTACAATCACAATCACAATCACAATCAAGAAATCTATACATTTATTTGTATTGACCAAACACAAAAAATTAAAAACAAAAAAAAAAAATTAAAAAAAAAATTAAAACCACTTCCTTAAAAAGAAAAAAGTAAATCTGAAGGAGAAGGGGGGGAATGAACCGTAAACCATGGCACCCATCAAATTCCCTGACATCCGTCATCCACATGATGCATTAACTACTATTGCATCTCTTCAAAATATAATATATAGATAATTGATATTGATGCATTAACATAGCAATACATGTAGGGCAGTGGTTGATCATATCCCAATGAAGATGGACCTTAAAACTCTTCTCTAACAAATTGATCACATAATCACGATGGTCAGTGGTTGGTCTCTGATATTGAGGGGAGCAGTAATAACCACAAAACATTGACTTCAAAACTGAATAACAAAAAAATAATGATAAAAAATCTAATTTCCATATAAAATGGTTTAGTATTTAAGCTTAATTCAAATTTTGAATAAAGATTGACCAATCAGTGGATATATATATATATATAAGGAAAAGAATATCAACTGAAATATAATACTAATAAATCAACTGCAATATTCAATCTGGGATCAAAAGACTTTAACAAAATAGAATTTGGATCTAACGGTTACAATCTCAACAGAATCTGGACATAATGGTTACGTTTTGGACTTTTAGGTGAAGATCTTATTTACTAATCCTAAATGGTAAAGAACTCTTCAACTTTGGACTTCTTGATCATTTTCCCCTTTTTTTTTATAAGTAAAAAGTCCTATTATTAATAAATATATATAGAAGACAAGATGCCATACCATACAAAAAAAGTACAAGAACATGACCCCAAAACCAAATCTACAAGAAAACAAATGAAACGTAAACACACATGGATGGCCAATTTCCCAAAAAAACAAACAAAGGAAAACCCCCTGAATACATTAGAAACCGAAGCCCAAAAGGAGCTTAAGAAACACGCCCTATCCCATAAACCGTCAAAATAATCAAATTTATCTTAAAAAATAGGAGCATTTCTTTCCAACCAAACTACCCAAAAGATGGCTAAAACTACACATCTCCATAACACAATACCCCTCTCACAACTCCAAAAAAAAAAAAAACAGAAATTCAATATCCAACATTGCTGAGGAAGCACATGGAGGCACCCAACACATATCCATAGCCTGAACTATGTAACAACTTAGTCATAAAGCCAAGGCCATAGTACGATGTAGAAACAAACGGTCCATGCTCAACACACCATTGAGGAAAAAGAAGTGAATCTAAATTTCTTCTCGGCAACAATTCATTGGTATTAATTTTCCAATAAGCCACAGCCCCAAATCATATTGGAAGGACTTAAATGAGACAAAGAAGGAGAATCATACAACGCACCAAAAAAAAAGGATTTTGATGAGAAGACCCCAAAGGAATGTAAAGACCATTTTCTCTTTGGTCCAAGACAACACCTTCCAACAAAATCAATAAAGAAGACAACTCCTCAGCTCCCTTATCATTAAGATTCCGACAAAAATTGAAATCCCAACTAATAGGAAATGAAGAAGAGGCTGCAAAAAAGATAAAAACTAACTCTATCCCATACATCAACCCAAAAAGATAAAAACTTATAAAAATAAAACAACACTCATGAAATGCCATTACAATGACAGCGAGAAGCGACCCTTCCTCCCATGTTAGCATCCCAACCATTTCCCTGTAACCTATACTTGCTTTTAATTATAATATGCCAAAAGGAGTTACTTTCTAATGGAAACCTCCATAACCATTTCACAGCAATAGTCATTTCTCTTAACAATGTTAGCAAAAGCAAGATCACATTTTCCTTGGTACGAGAAACAATCGCACAACTAACTAAATAAGGTTTATTGCCCTCTCCTCTTCCTTCACGAAAAAAAACAAAAACAAAAACAAAAACAAAAAAACAAAAACAAAAACAAAAACAAAACAAAACAAAACAAAAAAAAACAAAACAAAACTCTCATCAATCATTCAAGCTTCAAAGCTACCTCTTTTGGAATCCGAGAAGGAGACAAAAAATAAATGGGTAAACTAGACAACATATATTGAATTAAAGTCAATCTCACCCCCCCAAACAATAAAGCTTTCTTCCACCCATCCAATCTTCTCTCCACCCTATCTATAACTGAATCCCAAAAAGAGAACAACCTCGGATTTCCTCCCAAGGGTAAATCCAAGTACTTTAAAGGCCAACCCTCCACTTGACACCCCAACCAGTCTGCTAAACTATGCAACTCATTTTCTAAAATATTAATTCTAGGCTTCCAGCTATACCTATAACATTTTTTATTATATTTACCCTCAATCCAAACATAATTTCAAGAACATCCAATATTAAATGAAAATTACCAACCTTCTCACTATCAAGAGATGAAAAGAACAAAGTATCATTAGCACATTGAAGGTGAGAGACACAAACTCTATCCCTTCCCACTTTAAAACCCTCCACCAACCCAACCTCCATGGCCTTATCCACTAATCTTCCCAAAACATCTACAACCATAGCAAAAAGAAATGGAGATCAAGGGTCACCTTGTCTCAACCCTCTAGAAAACCTAACACCCTCACCCGGTTTCCATACAATAACTGACATGTTAACCGAAGACAAACATCCTCTAATCCACTTTCGCCATCTCTCCCCAAAACCCATATTCTCCATCACCATCTCTAGAAAATCCCAATCCACATGATCACAAAACTTTTTCGAAGTTTGCCTTAAATTAAAACACCCTTCATCCCTTTAAATCTGTATTTCTCCACCGATTCATTAGCAATCAAAATTGCAACATCTTTCCAATAGCTTTAATTGATATCATAATGATGGGGGGAGAGAGAGAGAGAGAGAGAGAGAGAGAGAGAGAGAGAGAGAGAGAGAGAGATCAAAGCTTTTGAAGCTAAAAATTTAAGAACACTGTATGGATTTTTAACTTTGTTCTATAACCATCACTAACAACCCATAAAACATTAGAGATCTATATTACTCTCGAGCTAGGTATAAAAGGAAAACTACCTTTTGTTTCCTATTTCTCTTCCCCCCTTTATATATGCCAGAACAAGACATTAATAAGATAAAGTGGATTGCTACTTCTACCAAAGAATTTGCAGCTACCAATAATGTGAGAGAGGACTTTTAGTGGATGCAGTAAACCAGGCAATATCAGTGTGGGTATAGGCTGCCTAATATAAATTGTTTAATTTATTTTCAAAAAATCCTTAAAATATCAGCATAAAAGAACATGTCAATTGATGACTCCAATGGATTTATCTTAAAGGCAATGTTACCAAGACAGCATTGTAACCACAATATTTATTGCAAGCATTGCAAAATAGAATAAACTATTACATGAAAAACTAAAAATGTTTTTAAAAACTAGCCATCAGATGTCTTAACATGAGCGCACCCCAACAAAATTGATTTGGATATTGTTTATGGTGGAAATGTGGAGAGGTTCGTCGACCTTGAGGTTGGCCACGCAATGATGACGGGATGGCGAGAGAGTGGACCATGGAGGGGGGAGAATGGAGTATCCCAGAAACAAACGAGGGAACCAAGTCAGTGGAGGGGACCGGGGTCGACCCTACCCTTGCCCTTGTATCCAAAGAGTAGATATAAATGCAGCAGCAACCGTTGACCTTGGCCAATCAACCTTGGCCAGTAGGGTATTGATAGATCCCTTATCCAAAATCCCTCACGAGAGCGAAAGACAGAGAGTGTGTGAGCTGATAGGGTCCAAGTCCAAGAAGGGTCCAAAAAAAGAGTCTCTAAGAAGGGTTCAAGAAGGAGGTTTAGAAAGAGTCCCAAAAAAGACTGTCTATCTTATTGGAAGCATGAGCTTTTATAGCGGGATGGATGGTGAGGGAAGCTAAGGAGGCAGGGGCAAACCAATGGGGCGGCCGTGAGCCCTAACACCCTGGCATGCATGCATGCATGTCACCCCTGCCCTTTGAGTTGTCTTGTCATCCTAGGTCCAAGGTGAGCTGTTCGAGATCAAAGGTTAAGTTCTGCCCTGAGGGTCCAAGCCTGCCATGATCAGTGTTGCATGCATAGGCCCGGTTACCAATGGATGAGTCAACGATTGCAAATCATGGGTTGTGCTTCATTTGCCACGTGTCCGGAGACGACGTCATCCTCTTTTTGTCCCTGAGAAGGCCAAGACAGAGAGTGGTCGACCCCCTCGACCTTGTGCGCGCTCGCGCGCGTGGGGGGTGGTTGGTGGAGCGTCTCTCTGCCTTAGCGATCCTCCGTCCCAATCTCCAATCCACATCCCCTCAAACCATCCCCGAAAGCAGTGGGAGGGTCGCCAATGGTCATTGGTCGACCTCGACCCTCCATGTTGATACCAAGCTCGAGACCAAGCCCTGGGGTCATGCCATCAACCTAAATGAGCATAAGTGTTTGGATGTTGCCATTAGGGGAAGCAAGGGTGGCTCGCGCATCCCTAACTTCTACCGAGAGGTAGGCATCCAACCTGAGGTGGGGCATCATTACTAAGGAAGCATCCACATCCACTCGGAGGTATGCATCGACCCTGGGATGGGAGGTCCCGTTGAAGAAAGATTTGTTGAGGTTGACCCTGAGGTCGAGGAGTTGCTGAGGTCGACCCTGAGGACGAGGACCTGCTGAGGATGAGGACCTACTGAGTCGACCTTGAAGTTGAGGAATTACTGAGGTCGACCATGAGGTCAAGGATTGAGGTTGACCTTTAAGCAGAGGACTTGCTAAGGTCGACCCTAAGGTCGAGGGAGCAGCATAAAGGTTTGGGTCCAAGGAACCATCATGGGTTAGGATCGACCCCTTTAACCCCGGGGTCAAGGTCGAAGTTGATCAACGTCACAATGTGGCGCAACCTTAGTGGTTTTGTGTATACCCCCCGTGGGAGTGGAAGTTGAGAGATTTCTACTGTCTAACAGATATAAATAGACTTTTAAAAACATTAGACTTTCCTAAATCAAAATGCTCCAAGTGGACTTACTCAGACATTGAACCTGAAAAGCAAAAACTCAAAAAGAACAATTACTCAAGACCTGTTTGGATAAGCAGCTACTTTCATTTTTTCACTTTTAAAAGTAAAAAACTTAAACTTTTTTTTATAGTTTTTAATAATGGAAAGTTTTGCTAGTTACTTTTAAAAGTTGACTCAGCAAAAATTTCTTACTACCTCAACTTTAAAAGTAATTACCATAGCTCAAAACTTTTTTTTTTTTTTATACTTCTAAAAGTAAGAACATGGAACTTAGTGGCATATCCAAACAGGCCCTCATTGTACACTAACAACCAATATTTTCCGCAAGGCACTTATATTGATGAATATTCACTTATGCCATCCGCTTAAGGAAAATAAAATGATAATGTAATTCCGGTTCACATTCACAAGTAGTCAAACTGGGAGCATCAAAGGCAAACTTCAACTACTTACTTCCTTGCTAAACCAAAACTCCCACCATAATAGCATTAATTCTAATCATAAATCAAAACATAAAATGGAATCAACACCTTTACAGAGGACTCGACAAATGATGATTCTATCAATAGCAAAGGGGTCATTGTTAACGAATAAAATAATAATATACAAAAGGAATTGGAGGTTTACCAAATCAAGACCCCACCAAAAAGGTTGCTTGAGAAGTAGGGATTCCACTTGCAAAGTAGCGGCGAGTCGACTGCATAGAATACCACCCTTCAGTTTGTCCTAACAATGAAAACCCTAAATTCAGTAAAATTTAACGCTCCAACCAGAAATGTTATTTTTTGGGGTTTCATTAGTTAAGAAAAGCAACATATTAGTTTCCTGCCTTCAGCTGTATTAGAGAAAGCAACAAAAATAAAAATATAAAAAATAACACAAGTTGTAGCAATTTTGTTGTGGAAAAATTAAAAGGTTAAAAGCACACTTGTAACGACTAATCCTGACACACTGATTTCCAATCAGCTCGGGGATAATAAACAAAGGGATTCGAACGAATGCCTTTGAAACTGAAGTTCAAAAAGAAGACAGAGAGTGCACTGCAACTGTCAATTGATGGATCCCGTTCCTTGTTTGGCAGAGTGGATAGAGTTTATCTCAAAGGATCCAGACCTAAATAATCCTCCAAACTCTTGCCAAAATGTCTTTACAAACACTCCTTCTAAAACCAATAGATTAATACTCCCTCTCTATTCCCCATCCCTCTATTTCTATACGGAGCTAGAGCATATATTCTCATTAGAAACTAAGATCAATCAAAGTTATATGCGTTGCCCTTTCTCTTTTCTTCTTTACTTCTTTTCTTATTTGAATCAGTGAGAGTGTCAGTTAAGTAAAATGGTCAAAGCATCAATATATGGAAACTCAATCATGTACCAACATTATGCTACTCTTAGTTTTCTTCTATGCTTTTTTCGATTAAGAGGGTTTAGGGATCAAGCACACCTTCCAAAGTGGCAATTCTGGAGTTATCATAATTGGATTTGATTTTTTTCTTCTTTCTTTTGTATATTCCCCACAGTGTTTTAAGTATCGCCCGATACTATACGAATCGGGTGATACGTATCGTAAATTCAAAACACCTGCACGAGATTTACGGCTTTACGGTATGTTAATCATAGCTCACATGGTATCGGGGCCGATACCATACGTATCGGGGTGTGACGGCCCAATACACTGTTATGTTACACCACGTGAAGAAACCCCAAATGTCGGAAATTGCGAAGATTCTTGACAAATTTGGACAATTATTTGCTTTTTCTTTTATAAATAAATAAAAAAAAGGTAAAATCTACCCATTTATGCATTGAATGTTGGAATTGAGAAGATTAGAAGAAGAAATCAGAATAGACCTTTACTTATCAAAATAAATAAATAATAAAATCACGATAAGGGGTGGCTGACTAAGATGACCCACAATCAATATAAGTACCCATAGACAAGATAACTTTTTTTTTTTTTTTTTTAATCAAGGACAGGATTCAATCATAACGACTTTAACTGCTAAACAAATGAAGCGGTGAGTGAACATCCTGAAAATATCATTCAAGCTTGAATTTATATGTGTAGAAGAGCCAAGATTGAGTCCGGATTACAAATGTCTTCATAAACAAGAGGAGCTGGGCTTGTGAACATTATGTTACTTTATAATATTCATTATTCTTCAAAACTTTAAATGAATACAAACTCTGTACCTCGCACTTCTCTTACCTGATCTACCTTCATTATTCTCAAATACAATAATACACAACAAGATTTAATTATTTTCCCAGGAGAGATTCATGTTATAATTGATGGATTGAGCGATCAAATTAGATATTGTTACCCATCCTACTAAATGTGACCCAACTGCACTAATAAATATAATAATAGTAATTGTAGTTCTTTTTATAAAATAATTGCCTTTCAGTGTTTCCTTATTGAGTTTACAGTGGTTATACAATTCTCCCATCACATCTCAACAGAGTTGGTTGAATTTATATCAAAACATCCAAATGTTTATTCATAAAAATAAGAAATTCCTAATCACCTAAATAATAAATCAGCTCACATATACCTTCAAATTTTATTATATTAATAGGGGGTGAGCCATGTAAGTCAATTCAAGGTTTTTTGCCTCAATTCTCATGTGTGAGTACCATGATATTTATGACATAGCTTGCATTGATTCATGTACACATGACAAAAGATAGTTATTGACACAATTACGAGTTTTACAATCAAATCTTGAAAAAAAAAAAAAGGAATGGGTAACAAAACTGTAAAAGTAGAAACTTTGTGCACATGTAAAAGTAGTACATAGTCACAGTGGAGTTTAACTAATGCTATGCAATTAGAGAGAAAAATTAGAGTGTCGGTATCTGTAAAGTATCAAACAAGAATTTTACTTAATTAAAAGCGTCCATGCAACATAGTATGCGACCAGTGTTATTAAAAAGTTACCTTTAAATGAATAATATCATTTATAATGAGTCCAAAACCCACCTCTAAAAGACATAAATTTTCTCTGGGCAACAAAACTGTACTGAAAAGAAAAAAGGAAAGTAACATAATAATCATTTTCCCTACTTGAGTTTAAAAGACACCACAATCTTCCTGAGGCCCTTTGGGCCCTCATAACATTATTTGCATTAAGGGAACAAAACAAAGCTTTATTGTTCACCCTCAACACATTGTCCATTTTAAAATCTCCATTCAGAAACAAGTTGATTCTTCCAATCAATAAAGGCTGGAAGAATGTGTTATGCCTGCTCAGAAGCAAAATTCTTAAAATCTCCATTAAAAACAATAGTAAAAATAAACAAATAAGCCATAAATTCCTAAAGTTCCACAAACATTTTCTCGTCAATAATTTATATTATAAATAAATAAAAAAAGGAAAATAGCAGGATCCCAATAAGTCGTTATGTCAACAAATCAATTTATGGGAAACATTTAGAACACAAATGCAAAAAGAAAGCCAACCTTAACATTATATATATATAGAGAGAGAGAGAAAACAAATCAAATTAATGAAAACATTAAGAACACAATTGCATAAAGTTGACATATATATAGACAGACAGAGAAATCAACTTAATTGAAACATTATAGACAGAAATGCATAAAGAAACTTGACGGATATATATACAAGCACACACGCAGAGAGAGAGAGAGTAAAGTTTAGATACAGAAAAGTCATGAGCTTACCAGTGAGCTTACAGGAGATGCCGAAGATTACAAAACGGAAGATCTAATAGCAGCAATGACAGTGAGAAAGAGAGATGAAAAGAAAAAATCAGAAGGTGAAAAGAGCGAAATTGAAGAGAAAAATAACAAAGAAGCTAAAATCTTCCCATCTAGGGTTTCCGAGACAATCTTGATCTGAAACAAAGAAAGAGAGAGAAAAATCTTACAGGATCGATACGATGGAAAATTGGTAGTGGCAGAGAAACGAGAATTTTAAGGGAAAATCGTCAATCCATTTTCCGGGGTTGGTGTGGTGGCTGCTCAGCTGATGCTGCAATCCCCAAAAGATAGAGAGAAATAAAAGAGGAAAGTGTCTGCGAAACAGAAGAGTGTTTTATCTCCTCTCACGCACACATACACCCACCTCTCTCTCTCTCTCTCTCCCACCTTTTAATGGGCACTCCCATTTTTACTACTTCCAAATAACAATGGAGTACTGTTTAGTCTGTTTTACCTTGGGCAATCATTGATTGGGCTGGGCGAGTTCTCCGTATCACGAGTATGGCTTGGGCTGCTTGAAAAAGCGAAGCCCGTCCCATCTCAGGTTGGGCTTGGGTTAATGTATTGGGCAACCCGACCTCTATAATTAGGGCTGGCATTCAGGCCGGGTTAAAAACTTGTTTAACCGGATTACAAGTGTAGCCCGTGTATGTTAAAACCGACCCAACCCCAAATCCCTATAGGAGTATCTCGTATGCTAAAAGTCATTTTTTGTTCTTAAAAGCTATTTTTTGGCTAGCAATGGTAAAAATGGTTACCCATTTGGCTAGAGATGCTCCGATGCATAAGGGCATCTCTAGTAGTATAGCCAAACCCACAGGCAAGGCAATTTTGGCTTTTGATGGAGAAAAGTTGCTCCAGTAGTATAACCAAATCCTCATCCAAAATTTGAAGCTGCAACAGTGATCATTCATATATTGGGCAAATATGAATGATCACTGTAGCAGCTTCATATTTGCCAACTCACAGCAAAGTGAAGCAAAAGCCTCTATTGCCCTCATCAACCAACAAAATGGTTAGTGATCAACAACCCTCATTCCCTGTAATTTTCTCAGCACACAAACAGCAACATAAAATTTTAAAAAAAAAAAACATGCATATTGTAAAACAAATTTCACATATAAATAATCACTGCAAACAATCAAAAAGAGCCCTAATCTGGAAAAAAAAAATCTAATGAAATAGAAATAAATTGAAAAAAAAATATAACTTTGATCCAAAAATATATATATATTTATATATATGGAAGAACTTGATTGCCAGAACAAAGCAAACACCAACACCAACTTGAGGTTTGCTTAAAGCTCTTTGGCTTCAATGTTTCAGAAGATGACAAGGCAAAATCATCCAAGACCCCTTCTAGGTCACCAGACTCCGGTGGTTTTCCGAGCTCCGACGGCTGGAAAAACTCAACGCATAACATCTTTGCGCACCGCCAAGTTCGTGAATGAAACTTGATCGATCAACATATGGATATCTGCGCACCGCCAAAACCCCAAGTTCGAGCCATCGACGAAGTTTGTGATCGATCTCACATAATCGATCTGCTTTGCCCGTCGTGAAGCTTTCATCTCCAGAAATAGGGAGCAAAGAAAGAGATAGGGAAACTTGAAACCAACAAGTTTTTAAAAAAATTTCGCATTTATAAAAAATTTGGTTGAGTATTTTTCTTTTATTAATTCTGGCAATAGGTACAACGACTACAAAATATGTAATAATAATTTTTTATTAATTTAATAATATCAATTTAATATTAATTTTAATTTATAAATTAAAATAATGGTGGTTGGAGTCTTGGAAATGAATGAATGGTAGTTGATGTAATTGATAAGAAAAAATGTGGGTAGAAGTGGAAAGAAGATGGTTGAGCCAAAATTTTATGGATGCACTACTAGAACAACTCCCATCAAAGCCAAAGCCAAAAATCAGAAAACACATTTTTCCTCCAAAATTTGGCTTTTGATGAAAATTTTTTAGCTATACTACTGGTTATCTCTTCCCTTACAAGTTACAACTAAGCACAATTCCTCATACATTTTTTTTTGTGTCTTAGATAAAAATAACCAGAGCCAAAAGTTTGGCTAAATTGCTAAGCCAAAATTTGAAGAGATGTTTGACTAATACATTGGAGCATGCTAACTTTGGACTTTTAGCCAAAAAAAAAAAGGCTTTGGTTCACTAAGCACTCTTGACAACAGAGTTAGAAAGAAAGCCTGTGATTTAATTTTTAAAATGTAATAGGCTAAGTTGCTTTTTTTTTTTTTTTAATTTTTTTTTTTTTTTGTTTAAGAAAAAAATGGTTAAATTACATTGACCTCTTTAGGTTTGTCCAAAATACAAAGACCTTCTAGTATCCGAATTTACACTCCTCTGCCTAATCTTTTTGTTAATGATTGCAAGAATCTCCCATTCGTTACCTAGTCATTACTAAATAGATGGAAACTAATAATGTCACGATCTTTATATATATATCACTCTTACTCTTACATGTGAGCCTTTAAATTAGTATTGTCTCTAAACAAACATGTGGAGAGTGAGAAAATATATTAAAGAGAGTTCTTCAACAAATCAGCCACTATAATTGCTATTATGGTTAATATTCTCACATTATCACCATGTGTTGGAACTCATGCGCAAAAATTACCTCTATAATATATAATAGATAAATATTACCTCAAATAATATTATGTACTTTTGTAAAAAGTGAAGATCGACAGGGTTGAAGCGCGGACTAGGCCGGTCACTCTCTTTAAGACGTTTCGCGTCACTACAGATTATCTCTGATGCAGTAGTTTACAAGCACGCCGCCTCCAAGATACAACAGTCCAACCACGCACTGTTATTTTCTCAAAGTCTGCACAATTATGAGAAAATGGAAGCTCCACACAACACCCTACTTTGCTCAATAAACTCACAAAATAAACTCAAGAATAAACATAAACTTAATAATAAACTCACAACACCATAGGGAAAGAGTAGAGAGGAATGATGAGTGTAGGTGTATCCAAAAGTTAGGAATGACCTCTATTTATAGGTGTAGGAAAGTTGTAACTTATGAAGATAGAATTAAAATTCTATCGTAATGGTAAAAAAATTGTTATGTAGGTTACTCAAAAATAAATGTAGAAAATAAATATTTGACCATCAAAATTATAACTCATGATATAAATATGATCATCACAATAAAATCCATAGTAATTATTTTTTTATTTTAAAATATCCAACAATCCCCCACCTATTTTAATAAAAAAAATTCAATAAAACAACTTTTAATAACTTTTGGGCAAAGTTAGAATAACATACACAATGAAGGTGGCACTGCATTGAAATCTTCACTTAGTATTTCAATAAATCTAGTATTAGAGTCAAAGTGGACTAAGCCTTGAAACTAAGACGCTTGAGGATACTAGAATTACGTCATACACATATCATTCAATGTGTCCTCATATGAGCTTCAAAAGCCAATACATTATGGCCATGTACTTTATCCCGGTTTTCATAAGTGCTCTAGAGAATTAGTCCAATTTTCATAGGAAGCGGCCTCACTTCCACACTATATAGGTGAGTCTAACAAGGATGCTCCCGTAACTCTAACATCCCACCCATAAGGGCTATAGAACTCATTAAGAGATTAAAAATAATCTCAACCTTTAAATCGTTACAGGATGGCATAGACTGCACCATAGGGATGAGACAATTAGTCTTTTAAGACTTTCATTATGTATGTCCATTCAAACCACTCTATGATTCGTTTTTCCCTGAACCTAGTTCTTGGGATCTCCAGTCCCTAGGTTGGGTATCCTCATAGGCATTTTAATATTATTTAGGCTTAAGTCCCATCCCCTTCAATGTATTCCAGATAACAATTTATCACCTTATTTCACATTAAAATAATCTCACAATATTATGTTCACATATCTGGATTGATTATGTACTTCACAATATTATGTTCATATATCTGGATTGATTATGTCCTCTACCAATAGCAGCAGTACTATCATAATATATCCATACATTGATATCTCAAAAAATACAATCTCACAATATTGTATTTACATAGCTGAATTGATTACGTAATAGTAGCGGTACTATCATAATATATCCACACATTGATATATATATATATAATAAATCTCATAACAAACTTAATTTGTTAGCTTATTCACTAACAAATTAGTGGTAAACATAGAATCACTGCGCGAATTAAAATTTCAATCATCACCATAGCCTCAAGTATAGTGAATATCTCATTCTCAAATAAATATTTGATAAGATTTCTACTTTACCATACACTCTTATAGAGTATTAATCATTTTGGACAATTCCAAGGCAACACACTATGTCACTATCACAACATCTTGGATAGTACTAAGGTAACGACACATGATAATTTGGCATTCTCATAACCATACACCACTAGCTATTCCAACATACTAGATAGAAAAATTCAATTATATGTAATGCCAATGAATCTAATCACTATAAGTAATACTCAATAAAACATGTTAGAATATTTAAAATATTCGTAACAATATTCATCTAAGTATTATTGAGTCTAATATGACCCCCACTATTAATAAAATTCAATTCACATCATTTTCACAATCAATTATATTCAATTATATGAACATAACTCATCAAATTTATTGTTTAGACAAATAATTCCATCAAAGTGTAACCTAACTCCAACAGTCACAAAATCAATAATTTAACGGCTATGAAATTAATTGTAGAAAATTATAAAATTTGAGAACATCCATGTAACTCTTTCTACCATTCATTCACATCAAATTTATACTATTAATATAGATTTATGTGGGAAATAAAATCTTCAAAGATTAACATAACCCCCACATTAAATCAAAATACCATTAAGTTGTTAAAAAAAATATATCAATAGTAATTAATATTCACCATCCACAAGAATACCCATGGTCATCTCATCATGCATAAAATATTCATGCATATCTATCATATGAATTAAAATAGACTCATTTGAACAAAGAGGCCAAAATACTATATACATTTTTTCACAGGTCTATGAATGTATCTAAGCAATATAAGACCACATGTTGCCAAATAGTAACATACACCATCTAATAGCTAGGGCCAAAATTTTATATGCAAAATTTCTCATAGTACTCTCCCATTAATGATCTTTTAGTTCAAATTTAAAGTAAATAAATATCAATTAATTTACACAATTATATATTTAAAATCATCCATGACTAACATAAGTTTAAATTAGCCGGCAAGGAAATAATGCCCATCTTAATTATAAATTATAAATAAGATATAAGCAAAATGTGTAAACAATGCAAGGGATAATGAAATTAGTAAGTGGTTTGACTAAGCATGGCAAGCCAACTATGCACTGTATGACCAAGGAGCACTCTAACATATGCAATTTCACTATAACATATGCAATTTCACCATGAAATAACATAACTTCTACACATGTCCAAACAATTAAAGATTAATAATAGACATGTTAACGTTGCATCTAGTAATGATGATTTATAACTGAAATTTAACATTTATTAATTATATTAATTCGTATTATAAGGAAATAATGCCTAACCTAAGAATCAAATATGGACAAACAACTATGAATCAACTTATCAAAGTTATTTGCCATGCACAAAGAATTAATGCCTAACCTATACATTCCCAATTACACATAATCCATGCATGCATGCCCACATATCTAAACTGTAATATAATGTAATGCACTTAGAAGAAGTGAAGTGCATAATATATTTTATTTTACTAGTTTTCGATCAAGTGAGACACACTATCATACTGATCGATCATGGTTTAAAATGCACTAGATCAACAATTAGATATAAATTCCAACACATTAGTTTTCTAGTTGGAATCATAACTTCCATCCAAACTTAAAACAATTTGATTTTTTTTTTCTTTTAAAAAATACAAATACAAGAATCTAGCTGAATAAATCATACCCAACTATCCACTTGTAAATAAAAAAAAAAAAAAAAAATCGTGCCAATTACCTTAAAAATAAACTTGATAATTTTTTTTTTTTTAAATAAACATATATGCCCAGATTGCATATTCAAATCCCACATATTACAATATGTGATCATGACTAAATAATAAAATTGAAACTCCCCAGAAAAATTGCAACATTTATAAATGGAATTGTTGATAAAGGGCAATAGTAAAGAAATTATCCGTGTGGTTTTGAACCCATATAACTTGAATGAAGTAGAGCCAAATCATGGCTAGTTTATAAACTTTTATTTTAAGAATTAATTATCTATTTCATACTCGTAACTATATATATATATTTATATATATATATATATATGTATATATATATATTTCTTGATAATACAATATAAATTCACAATTATATGCAATTCCTATTTGTAATTGTACTCATAATCACTGCTTGAGATTAAAAGCATATAATAAATATAGTTTTTCATTTTCTCACTTATACTAGATTCAAAAATGGCGAGATGTAGCCATGATTCTTTTGGGTACTCCAATTTAAGACAAAGTGCTGGATCACTAATAAAAAGAAATCGATGAAACAATCAAAAACAGGTATGAGTTTTCAAGTATAGATAGGAATCCCACAACATTTTGGCAAATCTTTCCATATTAAAGCACATATCATCAAATAAAGCCAAGTCCGCCAAGTAATTATCTTATGCACTAGAACTTGAACCAAGAAATGTGCTCATTCCTCTTGACAAAATTATTGTAAAAAGTAACATGGTGTGGTTACTTTAATTCTCTAAATTATATGTAAGAAGAATAAAT
>JAESVK010000313.1:321746-344843 GCA_017140935.1 Hamamelis virginiana | reverse complement strand
TTAGAAGTAATGGAAGATCAACTTCTTAGTGAGGAAATTGATAAAAGATTTTGTTGAGGATTTTGAAGATCATTTTGAAGAAATGCAACCAATCTATGATGTGTATTTAAGTGAAAGTGAAGAGCAAGATGCTTCAATTGAAGATAATTTTGAGAAATTGCATTCCATGTATGATCAACCTTTGTGTGAGGAGCTTGATGAAGAATTTGAAGAACATTGGTTCGGACAATACATGTTGCTGCCCAAGAGGGAAAAGGAAGTCTCTAAGCCTCTAACAATTTATCCACTTAATTCCACAAGTTTTATGGAAGAAAGTATTGATAGTGGAGGCATTTGTGCTTCAATTTCACTAGAGAGTAGAGCTGATGTTTAGGTTACCAGTTCTGCAAATGAGATAATGCAGTTGTATGTTGATGTTTTTCCTTAAGTTGTGTCTTTTGAGTTGTCTTTTATGCTAAATATGATATCTACTTGTGCTATGGACGTTCATTCAGTAACTTTTACCAATGCAGCTTGTCTTATAATTTCTCTAGAGAACAATGAACTTCAATGAAAGCTTTAAAATGTGAAGATGATGTTAATAAGTGACCTAGATAAAGATTCTTTACATCATCCAACCAAGAGACTCCGGCAGATATATGGCTGCAACTTTAAAGGCTCTTCATGTTTACAAGAAAGCTAAAACTTCAAGATACTTAATAAGCTGCTTTCTTGGCGCTTTTTTTTATTACTATTATAACTTGAGGGCAAGTTCTTTCAAAACTCAAAAGAGGGGAAGTAAGATGTGCCTTTGAATAGCCATATCACTGTCCAGCAGTAGTTAGGGACATTTTTTTGTTGTTGTTATTTTCTCTTATTTGCTGTTATTTTACTTGTGAACTGTCATTTACTTGTGTCACAGCTTGGTTACTTTAGTTTGCTGCTTAGTTAGTCAGAATCTTCTTCTAGAAGCATATAAATATGTTTGTTAGATGGAATATTTTTTAGTTTTTGATGATTAAAGAACAGTTTCCAGATCTGTGAGAGAAGTTTCTCTCCAATTTCTCTATATTTCTCCTACTTTCTATCAATGAAAAGCATTTTCCTTCATTTTCTCTCTCTCTGTCCAAACACTTGATTTACATCATTATCTATACCCAAATGATTCTGATTTATAAGTGAGTTTATCTATACCCAAATAATTATGATTTATAAGTGACTTTATCTATACCCTAATAAGTCTAATTTATAAGTGAATTTATCATACCCAAATGGTTATGATTTATAAGTGACTTTATTTATACCCAAATGACTCTGATTTACAAGCAAATTTATTTATTTTGTTGGGCTTGTATAGATAGAATCATAATTTCAATTACATGGGTGCATATAAAGTGTCAGTGGGCGTGCATACATAGGATTGTGACCTTTTGCAATTATTCTCTCCACTAATTCACTTCATCTCTTTATTCGATTATACTACACACACTCACACACACACACACCATACACCATTGATCCCTTGTTTGAGTTTTATATTTCTTTTAATGGTTCTAATCGCACAAATCAACGTCTAAAGGATTTAAAAGAAAATAAGAAAATCATTATATATGAAGGAAATTAAATATTTCAACTCACCTGATTGATGAACTTTAGATTCCACTTGAATCTCCTTGGGTTTGGCACCTTCTTTTCCTCAGCCTCTATTCCACTCTTACATTTTATAATTTCCAAAAGGAAATAATAATTCTTGTATAGTATTCACTTTAACCTAATGTAATTTGGGTATGATTCTAATACCTAATTGGGCATAACTCTAGTACCTATTATTTACAAAAGTACCGTTTGGTTACAAAACTTGAATCTCCTTAAGTTTGGCACCTTCTTTTCCTCAGCCTCTATTCCACTCTAACGTTTATAATTTCCAAAAGGAAATAGTAATGCTTATATAGTATTCACTTTAACCTAATGTAATTCGGGTATAATTCTAATACCTATTATTTACAAAAGTACCGTTTTATTACAAGGCTATTCATATTCTTGTATTGTCTTAATCTTAAAAATAAATAAACATGTCTAAAATTATAATTAATTAAGCTAATTTATGAAAATGCAGGGCTTACAGCAACCGAAGAAGATGATGATCATCAAGCGTTTTTGAAAACCAATGCAGTTGACTGAAATAACCAATGAACATGGTTTTCTCTTGGGGTCGGTCTGTTTTGGAACCATGTTTGGCTAAACCGAATAGGAAGTTTCTTTTCAGCACACTTTCCTCAGCCAGTGCTTCCACCTTTGTAGTATCCACAGGTAATAGCTAATAGATGAAATATACTGCATTTTCTGTTACTAATATAATATTCCAGCTTTTTTTTATTTTATTAAGAACAACCCATTTAAGGATGTTATCTCAAGTTGAAAAGAAATTTATTAAAAATTTCCGCCAAGTTTAGCAGAAATGGATAATGGACCACTGTGGAATTGATTTTTGAATGATTAAGCATGTGGTTTGTGTTATTCAATGTTGAGTCGATTTAGACAATTAAATTATCAATCTAAAATGTAAGATTTCTTCGCTTTAAAGTGACATTGGTGATTTTGAAAGAAAATCATATTGCATAGACTATCAAGTTTGTATTTTTGACTGAAGTTTTGGTGCAAGCTAGCTAACAAGTTAATTTTGTTGAATAGTAAAGAATGGGATGGATAATGAGTAATTTATTAATTTCTACTAGTAGTTAACACTAAATACATTTTTCTTTTCTTTTATTCATCTACAAAGTGATGCTTTTCCTAGTTGATGAATGGACAAATATGTTGGTGGACTTTTATAAGAATGTATTTGTTTATTTTAGCCTAAATTAAATGGAACAATTGTTCTTTCTTGAGTGTTGATTGGCTAGATTTACATTGTTTATTATTGAATACATGAAGTCTAAACAACTAATTGGTGATATGTTTTCAAACTTGTTCACCAAACTATAAGTGGTGTTGGTTCAAGTGTATGACCAATATCTACAAAAAAATACATTATTGAAAATAGTTTTAGTAAAAAATGCTACAAAAAGTTATTAAAACGGTTACGTTTGAAATGAACAATTTTTTTTATTGTGTCCGTTAGCGATAATGTATGACAGTTGTTATTGCATTCTTTTAACACTATGGAATTTTAGCATCCCCAAAAAAGGGTTTTTTAGTTATAGGTCCTGTGAATTAGACTTCTAGAGTCTTAGGTCCAAGTAAAAGTTGTTTAACCCGGTAGGTCCCTCGTAGGTTTTTTGGTCAAAAATACCCCTCCAATTAAGATAAATTATTTAAAGAAGGAAAATATGAAAGACGCAATGGTTTTCAATACATGCATATCCATTGCTGCGATTCGTGGGAGCACGATATTGGGGACAACAATTCAAATGTTTTCAGCCAAAATGCATTCTTGGTAACCGTCAATCCATTTTGAAACCATCGTCAAACCTCCATTGTCGGACCTTTTCTGCAAACTCTAGCGGTCTTTTTCTTCGTCTTCCCAAGATTATGGCAAAAAAACGTAAGATTCGAAGTCCTATTACACAAAACATTGTGCTTTTTGTGCTTATTCTAAATGATCCATACTCCACTTGCTTGGAACATGATTTTAACACGTGTACATTCATAAATATGTAGGTTTTATCTCCTCTGTAAATGGGTTTCTATTTTGTTAGATTTTTCCCGATTGAAACCCTAGAACATATAAAATCGTATATTTAATTTCTCATTTTGCTTCACTCAATCTTAAATATAAATCTAGAATAGACTTACTTTGTCTTATGATTCAGATCATTCTTGAATTTTTGAAAATTTTTCTCTTATATGGTCGAAAGACAACCTTTTTATCATTCCTATGTTAAGACACGACCTTTTTTTTCCTGGTTAATCAATCTACCTATAAATTGGTTTCATTTTTGTTGGATTTCTTTTCTGATTGGAAGTCATAAACATGATTAGATAAGCGTATATATGCTTAATTTTGAAGTGACCGATGCATAAATTTGGTTTTTTTTTTGTTTTTTTGGCTGTTCTTATAGAATGATCTACAACATAGAAGCTTTGAACATAATTTAAAGAGTTGCACATTCAGAAAATTATTGTTTATCGAACTCTCATAAAATGGGTTTCTTTTAGTTGAATTTTTTTCTCGAATAATAACCTTAAATGTGATTTTTGAAAGTGTATATGTACCTAAATTTGAAACAGTATATCATATGAATTTGTGCATTTGTATATATCTTGTGTGATATATAAGTTTTTACGGTGGAGCAGATTTTAATTACATATACATTTGTAACTTGTAAAAATGATAAACTCAGTGTATATGTTGATATATATGTGTGTGTGTGTCATGGTTCAAAGTCGCGGTCGCGGACGTCATCGCGTCGCGGTCGCGGACGTCACAGTCGCGGACGACTCATCGCGTCTCGGGTGAGATGCAACTTTAGGCATGAAATAATGTTCAATTTTTTTTAAAAAAATCATAGAAAAATCAGAAAAAATCAGGCAATCAGATTGAAACAATTAAACAAGTAAAATAAATAGCTTAAAGTGCATGATATGACTTAAAACATAAAAAAAGGCGCTCGCGCAGTATTGTAGCATTGAAATACATATGGTTTTAACCTGTTCATTTTTTATTATGGTTTTATATCTATAACTTTTTTTATTAATATAGCTAGATAAATGCATTAAAGTGTTAAATGTCCCCCAAAAAATGTCTCCCTAATGATGTGCCTGGTGATCTAACCATTCCATATATATATATCAAAATCAACAAAAAAGTTGAAGGCTCAAATTAATTAGGAACACATTTTTTAGGGATGCATAGGTATTTTTTTTTTTTTTAAAAAATTACTCATAAATAGAATCAAAGAGTTGAAGTAATTTGTATAAAAATTATTTATTTATTTTTTTTGGTAAAAAAGAAAATTGTTAAATTGTAATTTTTTAAAAGGGTATAATTGTTAATAAAATATATATAATTATTTTTAATATAAAAAGTATTAGTGTTGATAAGGTTTTATAAATAAAATAAGAAATATAATGTTTTATTAATAATAAGTATAAAGATTAAAGAATAGGGTAATTTTGAATAATAGATATGAAGGAAGGGGTATATTGGTAAATGATTGTTTTAAATATCTACTACCAGCCTTTACATCTAGAAGCTTCCCCATTCTTCCCAATTAATAAGTCCATTTCGTGTCTGAGAGTGAGAGAGCGAGAGAGGGAAGAAAAAGAAGAAGAAAGAAAGAAAGAAAAAAAAAAAAACAGCAATCAGCAGCACTCGAGGAGCAGCAGCCGCGCCTCAAGCAGCAGCCCCAGCAGCCAGCAGCCTGCAGCCCGCAGCCCGCAGCGCCTCAGCCAGCAGCCAGCTGCCAGCGGCGCGTTCCATTGCCTACTGCTGCTTCTTCCTTCTCCTTTCTTTTTTTTTTTTTTTTTTTTTTTTACTGATGGATTCCTCTAGCCTACTGCATATGGCTGCTGTCGCTCTCCTTTCTTCTCTTCCCTCCTGTTATTTTATTTTATTTTTAATTTCTCAGTTGAGGCATCATCTCGTTCATCTGGGCCGAGATCTCGCCCGAGACGAGACGAGAAGCCGAGATCTCGGCGTGGCGTCTCGTCTCGGCCGAGATCTCGGCCGAGATGAACGATATGATGCAAACTCGCCTAGTTACCTGACTCGGGCCGGTATCTCGTCCAGGTCCTTGCCGATACCTGGTTGACTCGGCCGAGATGACTCGGAATCGTCCGAGACTTTGAACCCTGGTGTGTGTGCGCGCGCGCGCGCGTGTGCGCGCACACGCTTAATTTTGAAGTCATAAAACATATAAATTTGTGCCTTTTTTACTAAATAATTTACAACCTAAATGCTTGGAATATGATTTAAAGACATAAATTCAGTGGAAGTATTTTTTCCTTTGACAAAAATGCATATCTTAAGGTGTGTGAGGTTACGAAATATTTGTATTTTTTTCACATATACATTTATAACTTACCTGGAGAAATGATAAATTCAGTGTGTATGTCAGTGTACATGTGCTTAGTTTTGAAGCCATAAAACATATAAATGTGTGCTTTTTTCATTAAATATTTTACGACCTATAAGCTTGAAAGTTGATTTAAAGACATAAATTCAGCGGACAAATAATCTTTGACGAAAATGCAAATCTTAAAAAGATGGGTAAAGATATATACGAAATATTTTGGTATCCAACCAATTCAAATTTAAATTGGAATTACCAAATGGAAACTAATCTGCAACAAATATCTTTTTAAAATTTGAATTAATGAGATAAAATGGAAACGATTAAAACAAGGAAGATAAGTTGAAAATATCAAAAGTCTGAAAATAAATAAATGGGTAGGTTTATCTTTTATAAAAATTAGTTGAGTTCCAACTAACAAATTTAACAACTGAAGGACCTAATGGTCAATGATTATGAAAAATCTATGGACTAAACAGGTTATGGACTTAAATGAGGGACTTTAGCTATAAAAAAAGAAGTTGAAACCGTTATCGCTAACCTGCACATATGTTTAGGCCAAAGACAAAAAAAAAAACCCAGAAATACATTTCTCCTTTTCTCATGCTCTCCACTCTGCCTTCATTTACAATGCTCTCACTCTCTATTTTAGTGTAAGGATTGGTGCTTTGTGTAAGCATCATATGTGCGTCTTTTGAGTGCTTGTCTTCACAAAGATGTTTGTAGGTGTGGTGTGAGGGTGGATGTCTTTGGTCAAATGGAGATTTCATAAGTTGGGTAATTTCATCCGTATTCATTCAATGGTAGCAGTGGAATAAGACATTCCATAACAGTGGATTTGTCTGCCGTTCATGGGTAAAGAAACACAAGACCATTTTAACATGCTCATATTGATCACCTCACCAAGTTTCATACATCCTTTATTGACATTTATATTTACTCCAATTATCCAATTGGTTCTTGTCCTTTTGTTTCTCATCTTGTTTTATTTGCAGTTTTCTAACATCAGTCATTTTCCTATTTTGAACCATTGAGATTCGGCAGATAAGACTTTTACCTAAAAATACTATCCAAAAGCTCACTTCCAACATGTAATCGGACTCGTGATCTCTATGTTGATGTTGCTCCAAATACCATTTGACATCACAGATAAGATTTCTATGTTTTTTCTTGGACCGTGATGGAGATCAAAGCTCCAAGTGTTCAAAAATTTATTTGTCACAGTACGTGCCAAGGTTGGGGTATCACATAGAGAATGTATCACAATGCCGTGAAGTTTGACTTGATTTTGATGGAATATTTGACGGCTCAAACTCCTTACGAATTTTCAACATCCCAAAACTCTCCAAGTGTGATATTGGTGCATTCAGGTATATGCACGTATCTCAAAACTTTGTTTCCTTGGGAGCACATGCAGTGGCGGAACCAGGATGAAATCTTGGGGGGGCAAAGCCTTATAGGCCTTAGACTTTGAATATTGGGGGGCCATGTAGTGTATTTTTGAAAATTTTTAACTATAATATATATATAATACATATATTTGAAAAAAGTTGGGGGGGGGGGGGGGGCATGGCCCCCCTTGGAATACATGTGGTTCCGCCCCTGAGCACATGCCAGTAACTAATCAAAATGGTGCGGCAATGTTCAGTCGATATATCAAACTCAAACCCAGATGAAAGCAACTCTAGTTCTATTTGGGGAATCTTACTCCGGCCTAGAGCGAGTCATATGATTGAAACAATAACCTGCTTTTAGTAAATATTGGTTTTTTAGTCAACCACTCAACCCTATTTTTCAAACATGCTGAGTTCAAACTCATATGAAGTAAATTACTTTAATGGTTTGATTTGGACTCAGTCTGATGCCAATTAGATTCAGACCAGAATTTAGCGAAAACAAATTTCCAACAATATAATCAATTGGTATCAAAATTATCTGTATGTTTCCTTTAGTGACATTACTTTGTTGTCTGCAGCTTCTTTCCACGAGATAGGCAAGGAACTTTAGGAGACTATCATCTAGTTGTACCCCTGTGGAAGTGTGGAAGTGCATGCATGCTTCTTTCGGACCTGGGAGATACTAGGGATTGCTTGCTTGCATGCTTGAAGCTGTCGTGTCATTGAGAATCTTCTTATGGTTGAATGCAAGAGCACTGCAGTCTGCGGTGAAAGGAATTTGGGGATCAGATAGAATTGGCAGGTAAAGAGAGGTTGATACTTGATATTGTATTTTAGCGCCCAAGCCTACAGCATGTGCAACTGAGCTGCCAGTGCCAACTGATCTGTTCTAAATTCTAATGGTTTATTTACCAAGAAAAACAAAATTCTCAGTTTACTGAAAGTTTTGGTTTTAGTTTGCTTATCCTCTTGTATATAGTTATCGTTATCGAGAAGTGGGGTGGGGTGGCTTGTACCTAATTTTGTCAATCCATCTCAATACAATTAATATTCTAATAACATTTATTTCAGTATCTTTAACAGATTTCTATAATGAATTAAAAGCCTTGTTAATGGGTTTATTGTGTGTCCTTTTTGTCTTTTTTGGCTGCAAGCCTTCAAAGCTTTTGTTAATCGAAGGGCACACTTTTTCCTTATTATTTATTTAATTTAAAAGGTTCACCTCAATGGTGGAATTGAGTGGCGCATTGTGATATCCATGCAACAATAACAAAGAATGAGACGTGTTCGAAATTTAAACTATACAGCCAGACACTTTAATCTGAAATTAAAAATCATTTTGATGTGTCTTGCTTTGAGTGGTGTGTGAAAAATATAGAATCGATTTGAGAGAGGAGATTTCACCACTCAAAGCAGGATACATCAGGGTGGTTTTTAATTTTGGGTTAAAGTGTCTGGTGTTATACCATTTTTCATATAAATATATATGTTTTCAAATTAACAAAAATTTAATATGGTATATTTCATGCAAAAATAATCTAGAAGTGCTAAATCTAATGATGCTAGAATTTTCTGGTCCCATCTCTGTCCAAATGTGGTGCTAGAATTTTGCATACATATGTCATTGGAAAGTCATACCAAATAAAGATTCTTAAAAGACTAGTAATGGTAATATAGAAGTTGAAGGTAACATATTATTAATTAATAAAAATCGGAAGATTTAAATCTCCCATTTTTAATTGTTTAATAGTGTAAAAAATAGATATTTTACAGAATATGTCATTTAAATTAAGGTGTCTTGTGTGTTCTTATTAGTATTAATTAATAAGAAAAGGCAGGATATTTTTGCTCTTAGATGTGCTAACAATATAAATGCAAAAGGTAAATTATCTATTATTGGTGGATAGATAAACTATTTATCAGTGGATTTCTTCGAATTTTAAATCCTAAATTAAATGGAGCAGTTTATCTTACGTGGCTTTCCTCAAATGATTTTCCTCTCTCATTCTCTTCTTTCCTTAATTCACTCATTTCTTTCATTTTGGTCCAATCATTTTTTGACGTGACGATGTTTCTTTGGTTTACTTTTATCTCATTTGAATCACTTTCTCTTTCCATATCCTCAATTAATTTCAAATTTTAATTTTTGAATTTTAAACTTCCTTCTACATAACCCTATGATTTCAAAGTGAATAAATGTGAAAATTTAAAAGCTGAAGCCCTAATTTTTCAAATGGTATTCTCTCTCCTACCTCTCTTCCACCTCCATGGTCGAGGCCTGTGCCACTGCCTCCACCACCATTACCGGCAAAGGGCTTTAAACCAGTGCCAACGAAAGTGAGAAGAGTGCCCCCGCCTCCGCCTCCACCACCATTGCCGGCAAAGGGCCTTAAACCAGTGCCAACGAAAGTGAGAAGAGTGCCCCCAGGCTTACTCGCAACTGCCAATGCACGCGACATGATTGGGGAGTGAGCTGTAAGTTCTGATTTCTTCTCTCTAGCCTCTCTTCCCTATTTTTCTCCTCTTCCTCCTCTTTTACCTCCACAACGAAATCCACTTTCTTGCTCTTCTTTTTACAATAAAAACCAATTATATATAACTCATACTTTGATTTACTGTCAAATATATGCAACAATATAAAGAACAAATGGAGAAGCCAATTATATATAACTCATACTTTGATTTACTATCAATCCATGAAGTGGACTTTGATTAGCATAGAGAGGGGGGGGGGGGGTGGGGGCTAACGGTCGGATGTTGATTTAGTGAGCCATATATGCCTAGCCGCCCATGGAAACAAAAATGATAACTCAGTCTCAGTGACTCGGTGAGCAACAACAATGACACGCAGCAAATGCAATCGGCGCTTACCAATTGCCAGTACTTGAATCAAGCTGCCACGTTCTGCCTCTTTCTATTCTGTCGTCGCCGTAACAATAGAAAACAAATCGTTTTTGGGTTCATACATTGCTTCTGATATTTATTCTGATTAATTTATTCATAATTTAACAATTTGTGCTATATATTTGAATAATATTATTTAATATAGATACATTTTTCTAAGAAATCTTTATTCAATCCTTACCTCCCGTTATTCTGTCTAATGACTAGTTCTCTTTTCTAGTGAGGAAATGGTACTCCTTCCCTTTTGATGATCTGGGTTTTCTTGTCTTTGAATGGTATGTCCAACTCTGTTTTCTTGCTATAATTTTGTGCATTTAATTTTGTCCAACTCCTTTTGTGGGCTATTTTATTTTTATTGGTGACATTTCGTCATTTTCATATGCATTTATGAGATTATTGCAATTTTTTTTAACTTCGCTTTTGATGTTTTCATGGGTTTTCTTATGTCTCTGTTTTGACGCTCTATGAGGTTAAATTGCTTTTGAAGATAACTCCCAAATCATTGTATTTTTATAAATAATTCTCAATAGTCAAATTGCCTTCGAAGTTTGTATTTTATTGTAGCTGTTGATTGGCATAGCTCTCTTCCACTACTTTCAATCATTCTATAGAGTCGAGGCATGAAAATGAGGATTCCGAATTCGGGGCATGCATTTTGAACTATGTAATATGCCTCTCTTCTAAACAAATTTTAGTATTGGGTTCTTCTCTAAAGTCTAAACTTTTTGGCCTTTGGTCCTCTTCTTCTGATATCTTTCTGGGATTCCTCTCTCTCTCTCTCTCTTTTCTTCTTTCTTTACTTCCACAATCTCCTTATGAAATTTGTGTTTGAATGAAAGTTGCATATAACGAGGGAGATCAACACATTGAAGCTCCTTAAACATCCAAACGTGGTCAGATTGCTTGAGGTATATTTTTTAATCAATTATTACATAATTAACACGAAAACCATTATTTAATATATTCTCCATTCATCTGTAATCAAAGAGAAACAATATTAATATTCCTTCTCTCTCTTTATTTTTATGTTGTGTGTAAAAGTTATAACTATATATATTTAAGATGCACCCTGATTAAAGTTTGGGGTTCTCTATCATCTAAGATAATCTCTCCCATGGTGGATGCAAAATAATACTTTTATTCTAATAATTCAAAAATATTGTCAGCCTTTCCTTT
Source organism: Hamamelis virginiana (assembly GCA_017140935.1). NCBI lineage: Eukaryota > Viridiplantae > Streptophyta > Magnoliopsida > Saxifragales > Hamamelidaceae > Hamamelis > Hamamelis virginiana. The sequence goes on along the minus strand of JAESVK010000313.1, from coordinate 333,373 downwards.
TTTTTTTTGTTTTGTTTTTATATTTTTTTTTAATTTATTTTAATGTTATTTCTTGGGAGAGGTGATGTTTGATAGTGAATGTACAATCCAAAAATCCACTTGAAAAACATAATGATTCCTGCAATTTAATTACATTATTGAATAGGGTCTATATGTTAGCACTCAGTCGAAAGTTTTTCTTTATCCATAATTGACACAAAAAATAAGACTAAACAATTGAGAGAAATTTTCTAAATTTTTGAGTATTCTGTCACCTTTGTTGTCCTAATTTAATTACCACATTTTAATAAACTCTACATGGTCGTGTCGAACTGCCACTACCAATTAATAAGAATGACCCTAAAATATTATGTGAGATTTATTATAATAAACTAACCAATAAAAACGAAGTAAAGGATTGAATAAAGAAGAGAAGAGAATGGAGGAGGAAAGAAAATAGAAACAATAAATAAAAATAAATTAGAAACAACAAAATGAAGTAAAATATGGCAATAACCAATTGGATTAAACAAAAATATTGAAACATCCAATGTTTTTTGTTTTCACCAACTTTGACTGACACATGTATGTTTACTTTAATTCTTTTTTTGAGTTTTTTATGAGTTAAATACCTATAAGTTCCCAACATAGTGTTTTATAACAAGTTTTTTTAAAATAAAAAATAGACAATAGAATTTGGAAATTATTTCGGGGACCTCATGATATAAAATTGGACTTCATGGTATAAAGCTCAAAACTCATGAACTTTTGAATTTTTTTTTCTTTGTTTTTTTCCCATTGTCATTGAGAGCCATCTACGGCTCATTGGCCTCTATAATTTCAATTTTATTATTTTGGCTTATATGCGTAATTTTAACATTTTTTTATCATTGGAAATCTCACAAATATAGGCGTTTCAACCTAAGGCTTGGGTAACCCCACATCTGTTTTTTTTTTACAAAGAGGAATGCTTTTAAACCATCTCCAATTAGTCCAAATGGGTGGAAAATTTAACCATAATCGGCGTGTCGAAATAAAAAACAATGGTCACCATTGATTATTTGACACACCAAATACAATGAATGAATTTCTTAGTCCTTGGTTTTTCACTTGGAGTCTACTGTGGTCCAACCTCCCAATTCTTATGGCTTCTCAGGGGCTAACATCATTATGGCTTCTCAGGGTTTGCACCAAGGGGTATTATTGTTTTATCATTCCCTTTCTTTTCTTTGAATTCTATCCCTTTCAATGTTAATTTTGTTTATAGGGTTTCTTAATTTTTAGTGCTCCCTAATATCTTAAATTCAATAAAAATTAGAAACTCTGTTTGGTTCTTGAGGAAAAAAAAAGGAGAGAGAAGATTTTTTTTAAAAGCCCTAAAATGTTCGAGAAAAAGTTTTTTTTTTTTTTTTTCAAGAATTTTTCCTCTCATTCTTTTCTTTAGAACCAAATAGAGACTTAAGGTTGTTGCCTTTAGGAGTAGGTTGAATTGGATTTCCATGAACAGGATGGTCCCATTCTAAAAGAAGCTCAGACCTAACCTATTTCAAGGGGGCAGTCGGTTATAATCGGATGGTGAATGAAAAGTTTGAAGTTCTTGTTGATAAGAGTAAATTGGAACATTGGAAGGTTACCGGAGTGCTAGCATTGTCTGAAAGCAGTTCGAATGTATAAAGTACTAGTAATTAATGTTCTATTTCAATTTTGGCTTTATTGAATACAAATCCTATTCATATGCTAGCGAGAAAAATTTTAGGATTGTAATGATGCTATTTCATTTTCTAGGTATGACTTTCATTTTTGTGGATTAAGATTCCTAATTTGGTGGGTTATCTTTTGGTTTGCATTTTTCCGCAAATATGTTGGACAATTGAATATCCCTTGCATTCTGATTGAATTTTTAGAGTGTGGACAGTCTATACTCTAGAATGTTTTGAAAATCTTTCTCTAGAATAAATTCAACTGATTGGGTGTTTATATTGTAAGAGATGGTCACCGATTGGGTAGGCAGATTTTGAAATTGCAAGACTGATAAAGTGATAATAAGTAATTTGGTGAATACAGTGCGGTGGTAATGAACATGATTTATCATGGGTTGATTTAATTGAATAATGTTTCAGATTTCATCAAACACTTTAGCAACCTAGATCAATATTTGGTTTGATTTACTTGGCAACTTGAACAATGTTTTGGATTTCATAGGGTTGTTTGGAATGTTCAAGGTTGTGGTTTGCAACTTGGATTGTTCAAACCCCAAGTGATGTCATATACCACTTTAAGTAGAGAAGCACCAAAGTTTTTTTTTTAAATTGTTTGGGCTGGATCACACTGTAGATTTGGGTTACTTTGAGTTCATTAATTCATATAGCAATTTATTATGTACTTTTTTAATCACCATCTGTGAAAATTCAATACTAATGGGCCACAATGTATGGCAAAAAAGTACTATTGAAATTTAGGACTTTGGGAAAGCATTGTAATATTATTTTGAAGTCTGATTTCGAAATGAATAATGTGTAGGAGACTTTTAGTATGATGATACAAAATATTTTAATTGGTTAAAAATTTGTTTTGTTCAATCGTTAATGTGCAAAGGCACTCAGGACTTTCAGTTTGTTATACTCTTTCGAAAAATTAAAAACAGAAAAAGGGTTTTAAAAATTATTTTTAGGTATTTTTTTTTCTTGGGTGATTATTATCATAAATGAGTTTTCTAAGTTGCTGGAGGAGGATATAATTCCTTGAAAGTCATACAAGGTGTTGATGGATATCTCACTGTAATTTTCACTTTCTTTTATTTTTTAAATCCCGATATGCACTCTATTTGAATTGTTTCAAATGATTCTATAATATATATATATATATATTATCATCACTATGATTCAAATATCATGAACTAGCTCTGAACTGAATTGAACAAGGTGGTTGAGTCTTGGGTGTTTGTTTGTTCTGTATGACACGCATATTGTTTTGGGCCCTAATGAGTAAGGAATACACCGACTAAATACTTTGAAAAGATTTGATAACTTATAGCTTTAGTTTCATCTAACCATGATATTGTCTTTGAATAATTTTGCAGAGTAACATTTGTTAGGATATTCATGAACATTATCAATGCCGAGATTATTATTAGCAATTGATTGGTACTATGCAGAAGGCATGATCTAATACATGCAAGGTTTGGCTCTTTTAAAGATGTTGTTAGAGCATCTCCAATGGTCTCCTCTAAATTTGGGGAGCTAAAGCCAAATTGAGCTTACTACAGTGTCATTTTAGCTTGTTACATTGTTTTTAGTTATAGCTTTGGCTAGACGAGCTCCAATGGTGCATCCTTCATTTTTTTTTGCTTAACTACATTTTCCCCAATTTACCCCTATTCGTCCACAATAATTATACAAATATACATTCCTCTATCTCCCACCACAATTATCCAAATTTAACAGAAAAAAAAAACAAAAAAAAAATTAAAATGTAATAGAAAATACCTTAAATTAATTGAATAGCATACTATGTGGTCACAGTGATCCAATGGTTGGTTTTTGAAAAATGTAATTTTGAAAAACTGTGACTTTTTTGTTCTTTAAAATGTTATCATTTTTTCACAGTCAACTTTCTCATAAACCAACCGTTGGATCACTTTGATTTTTTGCAGGCATGGCATACATAATAGGAGTATATAATCCAACGGTCAGTTTTTCAAAATTATCACTGCAAGTGGCTCTAGCATCAAGTGCACCTGATTATAGCAGTAATTTTATATATTTAATTATTTTTATCAATTACTTATTATTTATACAGAATTATATAAAATTAACAAACATTTTTAAAATTATTAAAAAATATCTTATACTTTATTTAAAAGTTAAAGAGAAATAAGGTTTTATTAAAAACAAAAATATATTAATTTTTTTTTTTTGGTATTCATTTTAGCATTTTTTTAATTAGTTTGAAGTTTGACATTTTGACCTACTAGAAGACTCGGATGGCATCAGCTTAAAAAGTATTTATACCAAAAAAAATAAAAAAAATAAATCAAACTTAAAAAGTAGATCTTGGACCCCGTGAGTCCAAGTATACCTGCGTGTGAGAGGGGGTGCGAGGGGCTGCGAAGGGGTTTCTTGGCGGGGGCTTCTCGACGAGGATGATGATCTGGCGTCACCGGCGGCGATCCCCTCTAATCTCTGGTTCTCTCTCTCTCTCGATCGACGCTCTAATCTCTGGTTCTTTCTCTCTCTCCCGATCGCGGCACAACCCTCTCCTTGGAGGATGGCCGTCGGTGGTGAGCTGCTCTGTCTCCCAGTCTTTGTCTCTCGGCGGTGACACATTCCATTTTTGGTATGTATTTTTTTGATTTTCCCCCAAATTTTTTTACCTGTTGAATGCTATAAATTGAAGTATTTCTTCGCTGTTTGCACTGTGATTTATTGGGTATGATTGGGATTTGCTGTTTGGTTGCCAAATTTGCTATTTTGTGTGTGGTTGCTGTGAGGGGTATGGTTGGGATTTGGATGGGAATGAGTGGAAGAATCTGACATGGCACCATTTAGCTGAAGCTAAAACCCCATCCAAATTTGGCTGAAGTTTTAGCTCAGCAAAAATTTGGCTGATCATATGGCTGAACCGTTGGAACACTGGTTTTGGTTGTTTCAGCCAAAATATTGCTTTCGCTGATGCTTTAGCTCTCCCGTTGGAGATGCTCTTATCCCAAATAAATACCCTAGAGGGGGGTGAATAGGGTTTATGGCAAACTTTAAATAAATATTACTAATCAAAATTATGATTCAATTAATTATCAGTAGAAGCAAATATATATGAACAATTAATTGAAATGAGAGAGAAATCAAACACAACGATTTAACGTGGTTCGGCTCGCCTACATCCATGCCTTAAGCACTCAACCCAAGGATTCTACAATCCACTAAGGATAACTCCTTCAAGGTGGAGAAATCTTTACAGAGCCTTCTTTCACGGGTGGAAGACTCTCACCAAAGCTCACAAAGAACTTTCACAAGTGCTCACAAAGAACACACAATAGTGCTTGCAAAGAACACTTACAAGTGCTCACAAAGAACACTCCTTCAAGCCTCACCAAGAGCGCTTGGCCAATGCTCACCAAAAGCAACTTTTCAATGCACACTAAGAGCACTTCTTTAATATTGCAATATATAAAAAAGATATGTACAAAGAATAACTCCTCAAGAGTAGATGAAATACAATTGAAAGCTCTCACTAATATCTTTCAAAGATTAAACTATTTCTGGCTTAAGAGAGAATGATGAATCAATTGACTAATATCACACAAAATGATGTAAACTAAGTTTGTATATGTTTTTGTATGATCATTAGTTGATTTAGGACTTATACAATGAGTATATATAAACCCATCAAAGAATATGGTCGTTTAGAGACAAAATAGAGCCGTTTGGAGTTGTTAAAAACTAGCCATTATGACTGTCAGGTCTCTTAGTCGACTAGGCACAAGTATTAGTTGACTAGAAGGTTTAAAATACCTTTGAAAAAGTTTACGGAATCGTTTAGTCGACTAGGACATAGTCTTAGTCAACTAGGAGCTTATTTTTACAAAACAAAGCTACTGACCTATGTTTAGTCGATTGGAAAAACAATCTTAGTCGACTAAGACATGAGTTAGTCGACTAACTCCAAATTTTTACTTGAACTAAAAATGCCATATTCAAAAACTAGACTTCTCAAGCTTTCTGGCCAAATAAAGATCATCGAAATCGGAGTCCGGATGAGGGAGATATGACCATTTGAAGTTGGAAGTTTTCGTCAGCAAAAACTGCATCTAAAAAACAATAAGTGTAAAACATTTTGTCTTTTGAGTCCATATAGCCCATTATGAGTTTGAATCAATTTTTGACCAAAATGATTTTCCAAAGTTAAAACCTATGGTTTTTAAGTCATAATCTGAGTCAATTATAGTTCTTCCTAAAGAGAGATTTACAATATAAATCCTAAGCACTCTCACACAAGAATAAAAGCAAGATCTTCATAAAGGATCTTCAACACTTATGCTTGGCTTGAACTTTGACTTTAATAAAGATGTAACTTTTTGCTCCATGCTCAAAGGTGAATGTTCAACAAGTTCACTTGAGCTTTAGCTTTAATGATGGATGAGCCTTCTTCAATTAACAACTTGAATATTGTTCTTATGAGCATATATATACTATAATGGATATATAAGAACTATAGGATAATGCCAATTAATCAATAAGGTTAGTCAAATAATCACTCAATAACGTTTAGCAATTAACAAGAGTGAATAACAAAGTATACATATGCATAATTGAATATATATAGAACAATGTTTGTTATCATCAAACATTGAGCACAGTTTGCACATAGAATAAATAAATCAATCAATGAAACAAATAAATCAATCAATGATTTGTGACTCCCCCTAACAATATGCATATAAAGATACTAAAGATTATCATTTAAAGCATATGCATATTTTAGGTAAAACAAATCCATGATGCAAGAATAAGTCCATGATACAAAGATACAAACATCATGATGAATTTTACCACAATTCATGCTTGCAAATTTACACAATATGCAAATCAAGTAGAATCACAATCATGATGAATCAACCAACAAGGGTGGAAGCCATAAGGGAATTAGTGTAGGCCTTATAAGAGTAGGGCGTTACCAAGGAATAGTTACCAAAATATCAAACTTGGAAATGTGGCCTTTATGGGCCTCCATTTTGAATAATGTATGTGGAAAAAAAGTGAGTTTACAAAGCAATATGTTACAGTTTTACTGTGTTTCCTATATCATATTAGAATGTTCCAATGACAATTAAAGGTTGCATGAAACATTGGATAACTAATTCATATATAGTTCAAAGCATGGTGAAACCAACTGTTCTTAAGTTCAGGTAGGTCATTAAGCTGATTTAAAGATTAGAATCGATGAACTCATATATAACTAGCATTCCTTAAATCTTCAGTTTTCTCTCTTTTCCCTCTATTTTCTTAGCAACTAATCAAGGAAGGTGGAAGGTATTTATTTAGTCTTTAATTTCTTTGAATGGTCATGTTGGTTGAGTTGTACTTTTTCTTTTTGTCATTTTTTTAGGGAATATAATAATCATATTTGAAGGGGAAAACAAAAAGGTGGGAAGAATAAGAGCTCATGGGATCTCCAAGAGTTGTCTTTTGGTGCTTTGAATGGGAGAAGTGCCTCAGACAGTTTTGGAGTCTATAGGAAGCTTAGATCATGTTTACAAAGCATTGAAGAGAGAGTATCAGTTCAGTAGCTTCACTATAACAACCATCAACATTATTTTGGTGCAATCTTCATGATAGGATAATGGACTATATTATTTTGGTGCTATTTGGGGTGCTGAATTTTGGCATTGGCACCTTAAATAACATGAATGCATTGGAGATGCTCGTAATTGTTTTTAATTTATTTATTGATTTATTGTTATCCATGCACTTTGTGAAAATGAGTATAAGCTCAAATGATAATAGATCAAATAATACCTATTATGATATTAATTACTCTTAATTGCTTTTAATTCTTATTTCATTTTGTTTTACAGCTTGGGTTTGTGTCTTATTTTTGGTTTGCACTCTGAATATTTGCTCTGATATTAATGTTGATTTGAAAATTGCATGGATTTGTGACTCTTAATTACACGGGAACTGTGTACGTTTTTTAGGATCAAAATTGTTCTAAGTTTCAATTACCGTGTTTTTTTGTATAAAATTGAAAAAAAAAATTATGAAAAAATAATAAAATTCTTTGTAAAATTTTATATTTTTTCAGCAGCCTCTATGATCAATTTTTTTCACACCTAGGCCTCGCTCGAGTGTTGAATATTCAGGTTAGACATTTTACAATTTTCAGTTCAGGGTGGAAGTATGCAGTAAACGCATAAGACACAACTCAAGAAATTAGTGAAACATAAGTTGGAAAAATTAATTGCGGAACAATAAGTGTACATATATACAGCTTCATATATAATTACCATATACATATAATGCATGTTAATAAATTGTTTATTTTTTTTAACGGAAAAATACTATAGGGAGAGCAACACGTGTTTTGGAGAAAAACACGTGTAGGCAACACGTGTTTTGAAAAAAAACACGTGTATTGAAGAAAAAAACGTGTTTATAATGCATATTTTGAAAAAAAAGAAAAAAAAAATAAAGAGTACACTTACATCAAGAAGGTAACATTTTGAAAATATGTTGTAACATCCATTATTGGTTTATCATATTTCAAAAATATTAACACTCTAATATGCAGTTCTATAGGAAACATGAGAATAAAAAAAAAATACAAGTCAATGTGCATGAAAATCACAAGGTATTTGATTCTTAATATACAATGAAATAATTATATTTTACCTTATTATTATGTATGGCTTATTTAAAAAATTATATTTATTTTTTTATAGATTTATGACAAATATTGCGAGCAAGCAATTGGAGAAGAGTTGAATTAGTTATGCTTTATTTCATAGGATTCATTCTTCACATTAATATTTAATGAATCTTTATTAATTTCATTAGTTTTTATGCTAAAATGAATTTAATTTTTATGTACCGTACTTCGATAAAGAGTAAACATTATTTTCTTTTCATTTCATTGCTGTGTTGATTAATTTACTGTTCATAATTCGATTTGTGGTTGCCACACATCGCGCGTGTCAATACTAGTATATATATATATATATATATATATATATATATATATATATATATATGGGAGTCTATGACTAGGGAAGAGCTCCTATTATCTTCCCCACATTTCTCTCTTGAGTTGAATCACAATGGGGGAGAAACCACAAAAGAAAAAGAAGAACCAAAATAAAAGTGCAATCAGAACTGCAAGAAAGGAAGAGACAATTCTCATTCAGATAATCCAAATCAAACTAAGTAAGAAATAACTATTTCAAGATTACAACATTTTTTAAAAAGTATAGACTGCCTATAATATCTTGGTTTTATATTCAAATTTGCATTCAAAATCCGTTGTTTTTTAACAGGAATTCAATTGGTGATGATTTGATAAGAAGCTTGCCCAACGATATTCTTTGCCGCATCATTTCCTTTCTCCCTTTCAAATGTGCAATACAAACCAGCTTCATTTCAACACGATGGAGAAAACTATGGAACAATGCTTTAGTACTCCATGGAACTATAGAAGATATGGAGAAAGTTATCACCGAGTTTCTTGATCCTCTTAGCCAGTTTGATGAGCTCACCAATTATTGCAGGCTTCAAAATCACTTTAGCCAAATCAGTATCCTCAGAGCTACTCTTAAAGATAATAAGGAACTTTTCCTCAATTTCGATAAGCAACTTTCTTTTAATTTCTTCAATTGGAATGCCACTCGTCACATGAAGAATTTTCATTGGAATTTAAAGATCAATTGTGGAAAACCATCAATGAGACTCTAGTGATGGAGAATTCAAAGTTCGTGAAACTCATCAATAAGACCTTAGTGATAGAGAATTAAAAGTGAAACTATAAGGGGATAAACGGATATAGTGATGGAAAACCTAGTTTTTGCAATCAGGAATATGTGTGTCAACCATTATTTATTTGTTCTACTATAGGTCAACGGATATGAGGGTGTTATTTGTCACATTTTCATGCAAAAATAATATAAAAATGCTAATGATGCTAGAATGTTCTGGTCCCATAACTATATCCAAATGTGGTGCTAGAATTTTCCATCCACATGTCATATATTGGAAAAGTCATACAAATAAAGAATTCTTAGATATTTTCCAGAAAATGCCATTTAAATTAAGGGAAAATGATCAATAGGCCCCTGATTATGGTCTTTTTTTATCACAAAGTCCAAAGGATAAAATTTTATACTAATAGGGCCCTCCAGGTCAAATTTGAAGTCAACTAATAAGAATAGATTGTTATATTACCATTTTCCTTATTTTAAGCTTTATTTTAGTTAAGATATTATTACATTATTTATTTTCATTAGGTAATTTAATATTTGAATATTATCACTCACGGTTTCGGGGGTTTTTGATTAGGTAATGTTTTGTTTTTTATTTGAATTTGAATTGTGATCAGGACTGCACGTATCTGGACCTTTCATTGTCCAAACTATTTTGCTTTTCGTTGGTGATTTTTTTTGCTTCCAAGCACTTTCAGTTCTGTGATCATATCTTTGCTACTATTTTTGTTGCTTCAAAGAATCTAAAGTGTGTGGATTGTTCCTAAAAAAAGGTTAGTTTTCTTGTCTTCTTTACGGGATTTATATGCGCATTGATGTGAAAAAAAAAAAAAAAAAAAAAAAAAAAAAATTTGTGTGACAAAAAAAAAAAAGAGATGTGGGGGTCTTCATTTTTCCTAAAAAAAATAGAGAGAGTCACGACTCTAAACCTATAAAATGTCCGGACAATGTAAGCCATCCAAAATGAAATATATACAGATGTGTGTTTCAACACAAATTAAAAAAACCCATTGAAAGAAATCAATATCATCCCAGAAAAAAAACCAATGTTAGAATCGGAGTAGATGGAGAAAAAAAAAAAAACCCAAAATACAGATATACATGACTCAAATCAACATCTCACACCATTTGATCGCCCAAAATTTGATATTTTTCACATTCGATCATGGTTTAAGTGTAATATATCATCCAAACCATAAAAAAAACCCTAATATGATATATAATCCGAAAAAAATCACAAAAATAGGAAAATAAAATACATTTTTACTGGTTTTCATCTTCGACGCTGGCATTTTTTTGAAACTCATGTCAAAGAAGAAGGTCGGAGATCAACTCGGAAGGTTTGGGTCCCTGATTTCACGGTTTCTACGTTATTCCTTCACCGACTCCACATTCCCAAGATATAAGGTCAAATGCGTGTCTTCAGTAGTCATCCCATAATGCTAATCTCTACTCACGATATTTGTGGCATGTTTGGGAGGTAACTGCTAGTTTTGTATCTCCGCGCGCCTCTTTTGTGTAACTGATATTGTTTTAAATGTAAGGGTAATTTTGTCCATTTTAATCAATTTTCACACATACAAGTATCATCAAAATGAATAGGGGCCTATTTGTATAGCACTCTTATACCAAGGTCCTATTGGTATAAAACCCTTAATTAATGGGTTGTAGAGAATATATATGAAAGAGGTGCTTTATTAATTTTTGATATTAGCCTACTAATTAGAGATTCTAAAAGATGTTGGTTTAGTGGCATGCATGCTTATTTAAGAGTATTAATCCCAAGTTCATAACAAGTTACTGCAAAGGGCAACTTTCTATTCTCTAGTGGTTGCAATATCTGTCATTGAACTTAATAATGAGATTTGGTTTATGACGATTAATTATGCTATATTTGCGATGAAGGATCATAGATGAGGGCTGTGTATTTAGAAGAACCATATTTGGACTATGTAGTTTTCCTCATTCCAATCAGCTAAGCCCCAATGAGTAGGGTTTACACTTTACATAAGGTGTCTTGTGTGTTCTTTTCCTTTTCTTATTAGCATTAACAAGAAGAGGCAGGATATTGTTGCTCTTAGCTACAGGGTGTGAGAACCTAAAAAATTTAAAATGCTAATTATGTGATTAAGTGTTCATTTTTATGCGCATAAGTGTTAAATTAGTGTGATTATATGCTAAT
>JAESVK010000313.1:269997-311746 GCA_017140935.1 Hamamelis virginiana | reverse complement strand
CAAAAATACTACAAAAACCGGCCGCACCGGCCGATGCCCACCCCTACCTACAGCTGCTAAATTTCAGTTTTTTTTTCTGCTCGGGACTCTTTCAAGTGCTTGCCAAGTGTCCTAGCTCGGGATTGGGACTTTTGGATGAGTTTGAAGTCCTAGGAAGGATGGATTATGACCCTTGGATCATTTCAAAGAGATTTAAACTCAGCCATTGATCAATTTCAGGCTTCCCTATAAATAGAGAGCTCTGAAATCAATTTTAAGGCACACAATTGGCTTTAAAGAGCTAGCTTGGAGAGTAGAGGCTTGAGCATTGCACAAGGTTCCCCCATAGCACTCTTAGCTATACTTTTGAAGTCCTTTAGAGGTTAGAGAAGACTTTGGAGCAAGGGAGAAGAAGTCAAAAAAAGGTTAGTACAATTAATTATTGTACTTTAGTTTAAAAAGTTTGTATGTTCTTCTTCTTCTTCTTTCTTCTCTGATCATGTTATGCTTAGGTGTTAGGGATTAGTTTATTATTTCTTTAGTATGCATAATAGGGGTTAGTTTATTATTTCTTTAGTATGCATGATAGGGATTAGTTTTATAATACATAAAATATATACAGATCTCTTCTTCTTTTCTTCAATTATCACATCATGTTAGGATTAAGTGTTTAGGATTAAGTTTTCTTTTAGTATGCATAATAGGGATTAGTTTTATATTTTAGTATGCATGATAGGAATTATTGGTATGATTTTATAGGAATGCATGTTTAAGTCTCTTATATTAGTAATCATATTAGGATATTAGTTTCTTCAAGTTAGCATTAATATTGTTCTTATCATAATTACTTTTATCACTTGGAATGTTTGATTGATGTATGAATTTTGTTCGAGGGAGCGTGCAAAGGTAAGTCTCTTCCATTGTAATTAAATGAGTTATGAGAAGTATGGTTATAATGCCATGTTTTGATGATAGTTTTTTATATGCATATTAGGTTGCATGTTAGTCATTTTTACCTTTCTTATTTGTTCTTCCATTGTAATTAAATGAGTTATGAGAAGTATGGTTATAATGCCATGTTTTGATGGTAGTTTTTTATATGCATATTAGGTTGCATGTTAGTCATTTTTACCTTTCTTATTTGTTATTTTCATGGTCTTTAATGCATTTTAAAAGGTATGTTCAAATCTGTCCATGAATTGAAAATACCTTTAAAGTGTATTAAATGACATTTGTTAGGCCCAAATTAACTTAGAAACATGCCTAGACTCACATAGATGACTTAGATTGCATTTAGGACATTCCTCATACATTGTTTGCATTCTTTAGTGCATTTTTTTTTTATGTATTTTCCAGAAATTCCAGCATGTATAATTTTAGTATATTAGGTATTTAGATTAACATAGGACTATTAGAGACCCTAGGATTAAGGAGGTTACTTGACCTCACTTAGGACTATCCTTTGTTGTAAGAATTGTAGTAGCGATTGAGTTTTATTTAATTTAGGAGTCTACTTCGAGAACAACTCCAAACAAAGTGATTTTGAAAGTGTTTATAATGGAATGAAATTCCATCTTTTATGCAAAGAAAAGTGTTTCGATCAAACCCAAACTCTCGAATCTAGAGTCCTAGATAAGATAAAATCCTTTTGGCTATATAGTTCATTACAATAGGAGAGTCCTATGTAATCGAACTACGTGGACTTTGATTTTTATCAAGAAATTGGTAAGGTACGTAGGCAGTTAATAGGGCGCAAGTCCAATCTTAGGTTGACTACGAGTCTCCTAAGATCTTTAGGATTGTGTATACTTTTGTACTATCTATTATTATTTTTATATATCATTATTCATATTTTGTGGTTGATTAGATAAATAGCATTGTTGTGATAAGATTTTGATAAAGCTCAAACTTAATTAGGAGACCTTTAATTAAAGCGAGGTGGGTGCCTATAAGGAGTTCCTTGGAACCTTTCCACTTCGTAACCTAGCCCCCGAATCCTACTTTGGTTCAAAGACTTGCCTTTTTCCTAAAATATGGAGTCAGTGTTTCATTGAAAATAAAACTCTTTTTGTGGTTTCCTTGTTCCCTAAAAATAAGGTGACGACTCCTAGTTTTTTACAAACTCATATCCTTTTTCAAAAACCCAATCTTGAGTGGATAATAGAGAAGGATAAATGTGGATAATAGAGAAAGATAAATAGAGAAGGATAATGAATAATCCACAATCCACGATGACTCAAAGTGAACGAAGGCCTCTCGATCCCTTGGGATAGGTGGCTGGTTCACAATATATATATATATATATATATATATAAAGGCTCTCTATAACTTAAGGCTTTTTTATAAATTCTCTCTCAACACAACTTTTTAATTCATTTCTTTGCCAGTGTATGAGTCACAGAGTCACAAATTTCATTAATTTCTGTAATTCACATGCTTTGTTTTATTTTTCTTGCTTTATGAAATACAAATGATTAAAAGTAAGTATGTCTTTAATTGTGAAACTAAAAATGTTTAGGCTTCATGAGTCAATTTCATTATAATTTTTATGTCATGTAAAAAAAGTAGAAGTGATAAATGTTAGTTGTTATAGTGCTTGTTTGGATAGAGAAGTAGAAGCAACTATGAGGTGTGCCATGAAGAGCCACCTGAAAATCAAAGGATATGACTATTTGCGCACTTGTCTCATAATACGTTACAAGCAAGGGATTGATAAAGTGGACAACAAGAAATCTAGTAGAGATGAAGAGAAAGAGAGAGAGAGGGAGAGAGAGAGGCGGTCTTCCAACGGGATTTGCAGATGTTTGTCCTGTGAAGAATATTAAAGGAAACAAAGGAGTTAGTTTCCAAGATACTTTTGTTGAATATCCTAGCTTTAAAGTTGTTAATAAACCTTTTTCTAATTGCCATTGCAATACCAATGTTTATGGCAAAACAAAAAATAGGAACGCAATTACCTGCCCGAGCAATACCACCAATAGTAGCCAAACCTGGATTCCCCATCCACATTAATCTTGATTAAAAATTATGAGGATCCCATTTAATTTCTTGGAATATATTTTTTTTTTCTTTGCAAAGCTACCTAATTGAACTCATGAATTTTGAATTTTACAATCTTTTAAAATATATGATTTCACTAAACAACATTAAATCCCAATTGTGTTAACAAAAGAAAATGCTATATATTCCAAATGATGTGCCTTTTTTTTTTTTTTTTTTGTCAACACACTGAAACTTTATTGAACAAAAAAAACCAAAAGACAGGCTACAACATTTCAACCTCCAGGAGAGGTTTAATCCAATATGGAGGATGCTCCTTCCATGAAAGGGACAACAAATGATTCAAACAAATTTAGATATAGAGTTCGCTACCTTATTGCAGGAACGAGACACAAATACCAGTTCAACCTCATGGAAAGCTTCCAAAAGATTTCGACAGTCATCCACAACAATTACAATATCAAGCCGCACTGCCAGTTTTCCTTGCATACATTCATAAACCACCTTCGCATCACCCTCAACGATCAAAGATCTAAAACCCAACGCCAAAGTAGATCTCAATCCTTCTCGGAGCGCATACGCCTCAACTATGAAAACATTTGGCACACTTATCATATGGATTGCAGTCCCAGCTAAACACAAGCACTTATCATCTCGAAAAATTAAACCAATACCTCCAGCCACCAAATCCTTCCTCCATGCCCCATCAGTATTTAGTTTCACAAAAGGAATGCACGGATGATGCCACCCAATGCAAGCAGCAGCTTCATCCCGAAGAATAGTTTCAACACTACTAAACCTCCTTCCAATGTCCTTACAAACCAAATCAAACTCCATAGCCTCCTTGTTAGCTTTATCACTTACCTCTATATGAGCCCAATTATTCCTTGAAAAAATAACTACATTTTGCACCTTCCAGATTTGCAAAAGAGTAAATGTCGCAAGAAACTCACACTTTTCACTTTCAGCTGCATCTTTCCATCTTTCCTTCAACTAGTGCCACACTTCAAAGAAAGAGAACCCTGTCAACTGCGTAACATCAACTCGAAGCGGACTACACAAGCAAACCAATAAGAGAGGACACCAAAATAACCTATGTAATATAGATTCACAATGTTGCAAACAGACATTTCACACACCATCATAATGCTGAATTCATTTGCGTAGTAGAAGTTCCTCCACTGGAAGTGAACCATGAGCACGTTTCCACAAAAAAAAAAAAAAAAAAAAAAAAACTTTGATTTTACGTGGAATTGAAAGTTCCCACAACCCAATTCAAAGCCGATGGTAATCCCCTATGCTCCCTGCTGCTCTCACCAACTTCCCTACGCTGACCCCGAGTACTGGCCACTAAATGTTGAGCAGCAACTTGATATCCTGACTTTACCGTGTAATACCCATTCTTTTGAAAATGCCACACCAACTCATCGTTGATCCCACTCCAAGAAATAGGTATAGAAAGGATAGAATGCAAATTAGAGTTAAAGAACTACTTTTTAAGTTTTTGTTCATCCTAGCAGCGCTTAACATTATCTATAAGATCACATACGTACTTTCATTTCCATATTGATATCCACTTAATTCAACCGGCACTGCATGGAATTCTGAAGCTGAGAAGGAATCCATTTATGCCTCCAAATATTAATGGACTGCCCATTCCCAACCCGCCACCTCAACCCCAGCTTTAGAACTTCCCTACCAGTAAGAATGCTTCGCCAGCCCCAAGATGCTTTAAAACTCACTCTTGCCTCCAAAAATCTCCATCAGAAAAATAACGGGCTTTGTATACACATGACAACAAGCTAATTAGGATCTGAAGAATTCTCCAACCTTGCTTAGCAAGTAAAGCCAAATTAAATTTCTCAAGATGCCGAAAACCAAGACCACCAAACTCCTTTCCGTTGGTCATTCTATCCCAACTAACCCAGTGAATTCGACAATTATCTCCATACTGATTCCACTAAAAATTAGCAACCATACTCATAATTTCTTTATAGAGTGTCACAGGAATTTTAAAGCAAGACATAGCTTAGTTTGGCATCGCCAAAGCAACTGCTTTTAGGAGAAACTCTTTACCAGCAGGGGATAACAATTTAGTTTGCCATCCATTGATCTTCATGCCAACTCTATCCCAGATAGTCCCAAAGAGGTATCATTTATTTTGACCAACCAAAGTCGATAACCCAAGATAAGTCTCCTGACCACCCATTCTACCAATGCCCAATAATCTAGCCAACTCAGTCCGCACTATCTCCGGAGTACTCTTACTAAAGAAGACTGAGGAATTCTCAAAATTCACACATTGACCCGAAGCAGCTTTATAGAGATCCAAAATCAGTATTAGCCTTACAAAAAAATAGAGAATTATCCGCAAATAGAAGATAACTAACCACTGGCCCTAAAGTTCCTACTATCAACCCACTAATTTCACTGTCCACCGAAAATTTATTTAACAAAGCTAAAAGACCTTCAGCACAAAGAATAAATAAATAAGGTGAAAGGGGATCACCTTGTCTCAGATCTCTAGAGGGTAGAACATAGCATGACTTCACACCATTAATAAGGAAGGAGTAAAAAATAGTTCTGACACATTCCATAATCCAAGCAATCCAGCGGTCAACAAACCTTAACTTGCGAAGCATCCTTTCTAAAAAACTCCATTCCATACAATCATACGCTTTACTCATGTCAAGCTTTAAAGCCATATCATATTTACGACATTTTTTCCTTGACTTCAGCACGTGCATTAATTCATGAGCTATCAGCATATTATCAGTGATAACTCTTCCAGGGATAAAAGCATTCTGGGTATCACTAATAATATTTAGAAGCACAAAAATTAATCTTTTAGATAAGACCTTTGCAACCACTTTGTACAGAACATTACATAGGCTAATTGGTCGAAGTTGGCTCATACGGATTGGACTTTGTACCTTTGGGATTAATGTTATCAAAGTAGCATTCAAATCATTAGGAAAATGCCTGCCATCGAAAAAATCTTGCACCACTCGCACAACATCATCACCCATAATGTGCCAATAATGCTGAAAAAAGAAACCAGTCATACCATCCTCCCCGAGACTATTTCGTGGACCAATGTCAAAAACAACAATTTGGATCTCTTCCCTTGTTACACTAACAGTAAGCTTTTCATTCATATCACTGGTCACTTTACAGTGTACAAGATCCAGCATTGCATTCAAAGATTGAGACTGAGAAGATGTGAAAATAATATGGAAATAAGCCACCACTATACCTCGAATATCTTCCTCTGAGCTTTTCCAACTACCGCTATCATCCTCTAAAACCAGGATAGGGTTAATACTCCTCATTTGAATAGTTTTAGCATAAAAATAAAAAGTATTGCGATCTCCACCTTTAAGCAAGTTAACTCAGGACTTAGTTCGCCAAAACTCTTCTTTTTCTAACCAGGCAATGCGAAGCTCATGTTCTAATTGACGACACTTATCACCATCAAAAACCAACCCGGTAGTGCATCTCTCAATTTCTTGCTTCAACTCTTTAATTCTCATAATAGCATTCTTTCTCAAGTTTTTATTCCAAACGAGCAACAACCATTGACATCACTTGATCTTCATCTAGATTGAAAACCAACTCGGAAAACCACTACTATACTGCTAACCCCTACTCACCTGTTCGTCACAACCCTCTCATTGAATCCACCTCGGATCAAATTTGAATAAACTACCTCGCCGTTGACAAGTAACATTCAAGTCGAGAAGCAAAGGACAGTGATCAGAGCCAACATAAAGAAAATAAAATACACCCATATTTGGAAAACAGAGCACACAGTCATTATTACCCAGCGCGCGATCCAAATGACACTGAATATTAGCTACACCAGATCTCCTATTATTCAATGTATAAGGATATCCAATAAAACCCAAATTCACCAAACCATTACTATTACTAAAGTTCTGAAAATATATAAAAGAGTAACCCTCTCTCCACTGCCCACCACATTTCTCTGTATTGCTCACAATATCATTTATGTCCCCAACTAGCAACCAATGACCCCCTCTGTTCAGCAATTGAGCTGAAAGAACCTCCCACCATAGCTTTCGTTGATGACCAATATGAAGTGCATAAACCCCACAGAAAATCCATTATTGACCAATTATTCTACCGCCAATAACAGCCACTATAGCTGTGAAAATATGAGGCCATGGATTCGCAGCAGAAGGAAACATACAACAAAAATTTTAACATATGTTGAATCCATGTACACATACATCCCATGATTCGAACTCAAGCATAGGATCATGAATGAAACAAGAACATTAATTAAACAACTTAATTAACTTGAATGCTTTTGTAGAATCTTCAAAAACGAATCCAAGCTTCAAAGTGATGAAGCCTCCAAGGTGTCCACACGAACACAAGACTTTAAAATCCCCTGCGATTGATCAATACTTCAGCAAAAGCAAGCTTGAGAGATAGAGAATATCACGGCCACTAAGGGAGAGGCTCCCTAGGTCACGGCCTCGATAGGGAGATGATCCCTAGGTCAAGGCCAAGATGGGTGGGGTTGATGATCTCTCTTATTTCTAGGGTTTAGGTGAACTTAGTGTTAGTATGCACCTAAGCCCTTGTATTTATAGACAAATACTAGGGTTTCTAATTTTTCAACTTGGTCTTCCTTAATTAACTATTAATTAAAGAGATACCCACAAGTTACTAAATTAGAAACTTTCCTCTCTCTTAAATTAAAAAGCTCACTTGTGTCCTTTATGTGTGTGACCTTTAGATTCACCCTAACCTAGTAGTGGACTGGACATCTCATGTCTCCTAAAATAAAAACTTTCTATTTTAAGGTTCAATTGGAATAATTTTAATTTTGCCCTCAATGGTAACACTTATCATTAGGCTTTCACTAGTCATGAGTGACGTCTAGCAACATTTCATGACGTACTCTAGGTTTGGGCGAATAGTAAGAACTAAACGAACCCTTCTTGTTACTTAATCCTTCATCCCCTAATGTCGCTGCTAAGATAATCAAGTATGGTAAAAGTCAAACCCTATCTTAACAACTTGTTAAATGTCCCACAAAATATAATCTCAATAAGATGAATTCGATGAAACTCTTTCACAGTTCACCTATCACTATGGCCAGAGATTCAATATGAGATTTATCTTTATGAACAAACCCTGACATTCTCCCACATCAAAGTGAGAGTGATGATTCCTTATGGCACACTCATCTATCTTCATGCACAATTCGCTAGAGCCAATGAATATCGATTACATCATCATGGATAGAGTATGTACGAAGTACTATAAAACCCTAATGGCTTATGCACATAATAACTCTGGTGCCTCAGGTCTAAGGATTGCCAATCAATGGACATAACATAAGAATATTCCTTTGACTCTAATCTCCGTGAGAATATTCTTTTTAGATTATGTTCAGTGTACATATTCTCTAACATGCACCCACATATTAACTATAGTGTCACTACATAGACAGTAAAGACTACCTATCCTCTAATTGGAGTTAGTTTAAATTTGTGCTACTCTTAGTGATTTCTAAATATCCAATTAGATAAACCTATGAGTAGGAACTCTTTAAAATAAATGTGTGTGAGAAATATTAGTCTCCCTATCTCAACATCTTGAGATATATATTTCTCTATCATTTATTCATGGACCTTATCATGTAATTAAATACAAGATAAGTAATACCTTCTTATTATAATATGAAATTGATATGCTCTTTAGGATTGGATTTAGGGCATATCTCCAACAATCTCCCACTTGCACCAAAGCCAATCAACATAGTATCTTATACTAGTCTATACAAGACAAGGCTTCTAACACTCATAAGAAGTGTTATGCAAATGAGTCTTCTGCAAACAAACTTTGCAGTTTATTATTTCCAATAATAGTATTTAAACTAAAATGCACTGCCAACTCTGATATCCTTAAGTAAATGAGACCTGTGTTCTCAAAAGAAAACACTACATACCAGACATCCCTTTACGCAATTTGTAAATAGCATCTCTTATAAATTTTTTTTTTATATATACAAGTATCACATTCTTAAACTTCACGAGTCTTTTAAGAATATGCTTGTTTCTATTCAGAATTCACATCCTGAATCAACAATCAATATATATTTGCTAACAACTTTTTGTAGCATTAATGATATTGACTTAAGTACATAACATTTATCACATAAGACTCCATATTTCTCAAATATTGTGCTAATGTGAAATCCCTCACAAAATCATATGTTAGCTTTATGGCTTCCACCCTTGTTGATTGATTTTGATGATAATAATCATTGTATTGTAATCCTATTTGATTTGCATATTGTATAAATTTGCAAACATAAATTGTGGTAAAATTCATGATGTTCTTTGTATCTTTGTATCATGAACTTATTCTTGCATCATGGATTTCTTTTACCTAAAATATGCATATGCTTTAAATGATAATATTTAGTATCTCTATATGCATATTGTTAGGGGGAGCCACAAATCATTAATTAATTTATTCTATATGCAAATTGTGCTCAATATTTGACTAACCTTGTTGGTTAATTGACATTATCCTATAGTTCTTATTTATCCACTGTAGTATATATATGATTATAAGAACAAGATCCAAGTTGTTAATTAATGAAGGCTCAACTATCATGAAGCTCATGCACTACATCGTACCTTATGTGAATATGGATATGTTGTATATTCACTAAGGACCATGAAGAGAGTCATTGCATTGATGCAATTCGTTGATGAAGCTAAGCAGGCCTAGCACAAGCCAAGTACAAGACTTGAAGATTCATTTATGAAGATCTTGCTTTTATTCTTGTGTGTGAGTGCTTAGGAATCTATTTTGTAAATCTCTCTTTAGGATGAACTACATTGGCTCTATTGATCATGACTTAAAGACCATAGGTTTTAACTTTGGAAAATCACATTTTGGTCAAAAATTGATTCAAACTCATAGAGGGTTATATGGACTCAAAAGACAAAATGTTCTATAAAATACTGTTTTTTTGTTGACAAAAACTTCCAACTTCAAATGGTCATATCTCCTTCATCCGAACTCCGTTTTCGATAATCTTGGTATGCACCGAAAGCTTGAGAAGTCTAGTTTTTAAATATATAACTTTCAGCTCAAGTCAAGTTGGAGATTAGTCGACTAATCACCTTATCTAGTCTACTAATAGCAGGCCAGTAGCTATATTTTGGAAAAATAAGCTCCTAGTCGACTAACACTTTGTCCTAGTCGACAAAGCACCTTCTTAGTCGGCTAAACACCTTGCCTAGTCAACTAACCGTGCCCGGAAACTTTTTCAAAGGTATTTTTGAACCTTCTAGTCGACTAACACTTGTACCTAGTTGACTAATCGACCTGACAGTTCATGACAGCTAGTTTTTAACGGCTCTATTTTGTCTCTAAACGAAAATATTCTTTGTTGGGGCTATTAATACTCATTGTATGAGTCTTGAATCAACTAATGATCACACTAAAACATATACCAACATAGTTCATATCATTCAAGTGTGATTTAGTAAAAAATCATCATTCTCTTGAGCCAAAATTTAGTTCATCCATTTGAGAGATATTAGTGAGAACTTATTTTGTAATCATCTACTCATAAAGGAGTTCTCTTGTTGTATTCAAATCTCATCCATTGTAAATCTTGTAAGTGCTCTTAGTGAGCATTGAAGGTGTGTTCTTTGTGAGACACCATTGAAGGCTCTTTGTGAGCATTGGCCAAGTATTCTTTGTGAAGCTTGAAGAAGTGTTCTTTGTGAGCACTAGTGGGTTCTTTGTGAGCCATTGTATAAGTTCTTTGTGAGCTTAGGTGAGAGTCTTCCACCTAGGATAAAGAAGACTATGTAAAGGTTTTTTCACCTTGAAGGAGTTAATCCTTAGTGGATTGTGGAATCCTTGGGCTGAGTGCTTAAGGCGAGGAGTAGGCGGAGTCCGAACCTCGTTAAATAGCTATATTTGATCTCTCTATCCCTTACTCTCATTTCAATTACTTTTTTATATATTTGCTTCCATTGATTAGTAATTGAACATTAATTTTACTTGGTAATTATTTGCAAAAGTTTGCCGTAAACCCTATTCACCCCCTCTAGGGTTATATATTTGGGACTGTAGGCATCCATTTTTAACCATGAGTAGGGTCATTAATGGTTGCCTGCGAGTTGAGGTGAAATAGGATGTTAAAACCCTAAGTTGCCAATTTTATCCTTGTAAACAGTTAGATAAAGGTCATTATCGCATATAGGTTTTTAGGTCAGTTTGAGTCGGTTCTTTTTGCATTAGGTTTTTAGGGAGTCCATAGGTGTCTCTACCAAGTTTCATTGCATTCTGAGTCGAGCATTATAGGTGATTAGGGTTTTTGCGACTTAAAAGGCAGTGTTGTCCTTCGAATCACAAAAGCGCTTAAAAACCTTCGAGTTGGTTTCGGATTGTCCCGAGACTTTGGCATAAATAGTTAGGATGTATTTAATAGCTAAGTTGAAGGTCTGTTGAGCCTTTTGGCTCATGTTTGGCTCTTAAGGCTCAAAGGGCCCTTTTTAGCTCAGATTAAGGTTTCAATTAGGAATGACCGGGATTCGATCCTTTTTATCAATTCAAAGCCTTCAAAAGCTTTAAAACACTTTCCAAAATGTTTCCAAAATATGTTTCGAGAGGTATGAAATAGTTTTTACGACCAATCGGTTAGTGGATTTCAAAACCCTAAAAAGGGCCCGATAGGCCCAAAACAACTAATCGGCTTGGTTTCTCTCAACTCCTTGACCATGGTTAATGTTTTTCATCCTCAAAATCTTCTAGAAACATGTAGAATCGAATCACGATCATTTTGGCTCTTGAATCGTCAAATTTGGACCTGAAACGGGCCTGAAAAGCCGAAAACAGTCGAGACGGGTCGAGAGAGGCCCAAAATGGGTGAAAATTAGGCTGAAGCTCGACTGGCCAACCCTCCTCGGACTGTTGGCCGTCCCTAGGGGACGGTTGGCCGTCCTAGGGTGGATGGTCACCCAAGCCTTCCCTCTGATTTTGCCAATTTTCAGCTTTTTTAGTCTCCTACCCGTTTGGGACTCTTCCAAACCTTATTTGGAGGGTTTATGATCGCTTCAGAGACAAGGGAGATTATTCCTTGTTAGTGATCAAGATTAATATATTTATAAAACCGCGTGATTGTTAATCTCAATTCAATTGCGACTAGTGAGCACGGGTGTCGAACCACTGGGAAATGCAGGTTTATAATAAAAGACTTTTTAGAAGTAAATTAAGTGAAAGAATATTGTCAATTTAAGTTGGTGGTGAAAAGTGCTCCGATTGGGCCGAAGCGAAAATGCAGTATTTTACTAAAGCTGATAAAAATGCGATTACTTGGTGGAATGAGCGGAACTTGGGTGAGAATCCCATTGAATATCAATTATACAATTTATATTATAAAATCCTCAATATAGTAATTATGTATGGTGGTTCTTCCAACTACAAGAAGGAAGTCCCAAAAAGATTATGAATACAGGACCGGCAGGTTTATCCTTGAAAGGAATGGAATATCGCTATCCACCTTAAATGGGGATAAAGCATGCTGGTTTGTATTCATACCAATAAGTACCATTGCATAATTATATAATTGCAATCACAGATGTACAATTATATGATATTATATTTAGCGATAGTGTGCGGTAAAACCTTCACAACTATGCAATCACATAATACAAATAAAGGGATGTTTATAAAATAGAATTGCATAAAGAATCCAACTTCATCCTCACCCAAGCTTGGAGTATTAGCTACACATCAATGGAGGAGAATATCCTTTATCCATGACAAGCTCTAAGGGTTCACGGGATGGAAAAAGTAAAATAAAAAACAGTAAGTAAAAGACTGAAGAAATAAGGGAAAAAAAGTGACTGAATTAAATAAAGGAAATGGCTGAAATAAATAAAGAAAATGGCAGAAATAAATAAAGAAAATGGCCGAAATAAATAAAGAAAATGACTTAAGTAAATACAGAAAAGGACAGTAAAAGTAAAGAACAATTCTCAAGTGAGAATTGAGCCATGCATAAAAAGGGAAAATTGCAGAAATTGAAAGTACTGAAAGTAAAGACTGTAAAAGTAAAGAACAATCCTAAAGTGAGAATTGAGCCAGGCATTAAAGGAAAAATTACAGAAAAGTAGAAATTGCTGAAATTGGAAATGACCGAATAAAAAACAGAATTAAACTGTAACGTGAAGTCTATTAAAAATAACATAGTAATGATTCAGAGCGAAAGTCTTGAACCCTCTTTAAGTCGCCTTTACACGTGTATATATAGAAGGAAAATGTGAAAGACGAATTTGCCTTTCAAAATATCTCAAAATATCAATAGAAGCCCTCAGCCGCCTCACCTCTATCGATAGCGCATCCTGGCTATCGATAGACATGTGGCACTTTCCTTGTAATTTGCAGAGATTCTTCGTATGATCTTTCGTACTTCAATCGGTTGCTATGGATCGCTTCTGAATGCTCATTAATTCGAGATGATCATCAAGGCTTCATAGGCGACGTCTTTAATTTATACAATCTTTACAGATTTCTTGAAACAGAGAATTTAACCCATTTGTACAGATCTTTATGCAAAACGATATTTATTATACAATTATTTATATAAGAGAACACAGTAATACCATAGTTGAAGGTATGATTGTGGTTCAATCACACTCCCCAACTTGGGTTTTGCTAGTCTCTTAGCAAATAGCCATACTCTGAAAGAAGGAAATTTATGCCTATAAATGTAAAGCCACTTTCGCAGGGAAACGCGATTACATTTAGCATATGCAACAAGCCTTTTAAACCCCTAGGTTACCCTAGTGGACGAGTGAAGTCTCGTGAGGGTTTGCAGAATTGATACCCACAAACATGAATAAATAAAAGAATCAATTGAGAAAGAATTTAAAACTATACTGTGTACACAGTAAGAGTTCCATCCACAGATATATCAATATTCATAATTGAAAATTTAAAATACAGGAAATGCTATCTTTAACAGGTAATTAGCAAGTGTTCAATGTGTAGTGAGGATGAACTTGATAGAATCAAAATAATGCAATAAGAGTATGAGAATTAACCCTAAAATAAGTTTCAACTTCAAATCCTCACTGATGGTCACTCGCAAAAGATGTTCACTCTGAAAAGGTTAGTAACCCAGAGTTCCCAAATGGAAATATACAAGTATAAAACTTATACATTAAGCTCTAAAAAATGACCAATGAAAGATGAAATAACGAAGATATATATACAAAGATGCAGTTCATACATAAATAAAACTTAAATAAACAAGTAATCACAAGAGAATAGTGCACAATAATTTGAAATCAAAAAGGTCTTTATAAGCTTGTAATGTATTTGGTTATGACAGAAAAAGTTGAAGACTGCAAAATTAGGATGGTTTGTAATATGTTCAAGGTTACTACCCTAACCATCCTAAATACCTTATACTAACCCTGACAAACAACTTAAAATTTTCTAACCAAAAAGAAACTGTATTTAAAAGAACAACAAAAAACTCTGGACTAGGCCTCATCTCATAACTGATCATCCCCAGGTGGGATGTCATTTCTATCAGTAGGCTGTGGCTCATAAAATAACGCGCGGTCTGCCTCAGAAATCGGCTCGCCGTCCATACGTCGCCACATAACCCGGAGCTGTGCAGAGTGTCTCTCCATCTGAGCAGACTGTCTGTCGAGCTGCGCTGACTGCCTGTCGAGCTGCGCTGACTGTATCTGCTGAGTATGCATCATAGATCTCAGTCCCTCTAGGACCTGATGGAATAAATCCTGAGAGCTGGCAGATGATGGCTCGGGCATAGTAGGAGCAACATAAGTCGGAGCTGGAGCTGGAGCTGGAGCTGGAGCTGGAGTAGGAGTAGGCTCTGATGGACCGGCGGTCTCAGTACGTGGCCTCTTCGGCCGAGCTGCCATACTCCTGGCTATCGTAGTGGGGGTAATAGGACCCTCAGCCCACCGCAGCGGCTTGTCAGATACAACACCCGCACCCAAGGCAAAAGCTGTAATCATCTGGGGGTACGGCATGTTGTTGCGTGGCTGCGTGGCAATAAAAGTATGGATCTCGCTAAAGATCAACAAGGCGATATCCATAGGGTGGTCGCTCAAGAATTCCAACAGCAGCCGCACAGACTCCACAGGGATCTGTGAATCAGTACCCCTCGCTCGCAGGTTGCAGTAGAGCAGCTTATTCATAGCTGCGTATGATGGGTGCATGTTCCCGGCCGTGAAGTGCATACCATCGAACAACTCCCGGTCCACACACACCATATCTGCACACTGACTCTCTGTCAGCTGTAAATAACTGCCCTCCACCTCTGTCGTGAGTGGACGCTCGCACCCCAAGTAGGTAGCGATGTCGTCTGGAGTGAACTGGACAATGCGGCCTCCAACCTCGGCCTGGAGTGTCTGTGGCTGATCCTCTGCCATGTGTGCTGATGTATAGAACTGGCGCACAACACTGGCCATATAACCTCCGCCCTTCCTCAGCCAGGTGCTGAGGTGTCTGTCCTGAAGGGTCTCCACAAGCAAGCCCTCATATCTGAAGGCTTTCGGGTCGACGTATCCCTCGACGTTGAAGTTCTTTGCCGACAGGATCACTGGCCACCGTCTTGCAGCTCGACGGGTCGGTAATCTCTTCGACCCAGCCTCAGTCTCTGCTATATCAGGATGCTCATAATACTCCTCCTCCACATACTGTGAACTGGATGGAGGTGCACTCTCTGGCGTCTGAGTAGACGACTGACCTCTAGATGAGGGTCTACGCATGGGGACTGCTGGCATCTCGGACTCGGAACTGTCCGAGGTATCTGGCTGTGTGCGCTGGGCCTTGCCCCGGCCTGTATCTGTAGACCTCCTCGGTCTCTGGACTGGCTCCTGGAATGCCACGCCCTTCTTGCTGGTGGTCTTTTGGCGTACCATAGCTCTGTACAATTTTGATTACATACACACACGGCAGCAGATAGGACCACAGTCAACAGTAAGAATAAATTGCAGAGACACTCATATATATATTTTTTTCAATATGGCTCAAACAATCAACACAGCAAGTTGTTACCCGCACGATACTTTTATAACCCATCTCAAAATTCAGAACTGCCCTATCATCCAGGCATCAATCATTAACACCTCCAAACATACGTACAAAAGCATGCATACCCATGCATAGCCTAGCTTCCAAGCTTTATCACAACTCCACAACCGCCTATCATCCAGGCATCAATCCCAACTCAATGCAGTGTAACAAGCATAACAAAGACTTGTGTATTATACTACATGACAAAACTCACGACCCAACGTACTATTATCAATTTTACATGCAATTCCTACGTACATAAACTCCTTATGCTATTTTATTTTGAACAAAACTAAGCCTTTTAAGAAAAAGTTCAAAATTTTTAGAAAAGAAATTGGCACTTACGAAGTGTGGAAGATGAAAAATCGCCGGATGGCCTACCCTCGCCGAAATGCGACTCAAGTGAAAAATGGCGAGGATCGCAATGGAATCAAGTTCCAATGAAATGGACGCCTGAGGTGGCCGGAAAATGAGGTGGAAGGTGGATGGTCTCGCCGTTAATGGCGTTTTCAGGTGAACTGAATGAAAGAAATAAAGAGTTTTGGCGCAGGGAAACTATTTTCAGGTGGAGGTTCGTCATCTCTATCGATAGCGCAGAGTCGCTATCGCTAGCCAGTTGCTACTGCCGCGAATGAAGGTTTTTTATTTTTTTGAATTTCAACATGTCTATCGATAGCGCTAAGCGGCTATCGATAGACATGGTCAAAGTTTGACTTTTTCAAAAAAATGGCTTATTTTGTACAAAACTCACATTAATTGACACTTTATACGAAAAAAATTGTACAAGAGACACCTCGTTACCCATGGTTGCTAAGTTATTGAAGAAATTGGCAACTTTTAGGCTCAAAATATGGTACTACGGGGGTCTTATACTCTAGAAATAATATACACGGCACAAAGACTCGAAGAAATGGCCTTAAATCATTTTTCAAAAATTTGCACAATATTCTCAACTGATTATCCAGATATTTTCATTCTAAAATACACATGAATTAAGCATTTACGCAAAATATACAGATAAGCAATAACCAAGGATTGCACTGACATGATGAATATTTGAGTCCCAAAAATGATCGAATGGTTCAAAATTTGCATTATTTGTCGCAAATCTCCACTTTATAACAGGATTTTACCAGATATTCAAATTGCTTAAGTATGAAGATTAAACCAAGTTCGTGCATGTGTAAGATTGAATACAAGCTAATCACAGTAAAGTTACAATTAATGTATCGAAAATTGACAAATAGATATGATATAAATGATTGACTATATCTTATAGTTTACAAAGTATTTATTTATCAAAATTTATTATACTCAATAACTGTACAAACTGATGGTAATATGTACAAAGAATTAGAAATAATGAATCATTGTATATGCAACAATTGAAATGAATGAACAAATCAAGGTATAAAAGAAAAATATACAATTTAAATAAATGAATAAATCAAAGTATAAAAGAATGAGTATACAACCCTCCCCAACTAGAAGTAGACATTGTCCTCAATGTTGCAAAAATGTAATGACTAGTTTAATGTGAAAGGGAACGGGGAAAGGGTGGGGGGCTAAGTTTAACGTCTACAGCCAGACGTGAAATTCCACATTTAGTCAAATTGATAGGTTGGGTCTTCCAAACTGACAGACTCAATTACCAAACCATCCCTAATGCCCTCATTATCGGTTATACCCTCAATAAAAGGCTTAAGCCTTTGTCCATTCACAGAGAAGGACAAACCAGTTCGAGGGTTTTGAATTTCAACAGCACCGTGAGGAGCAACCCTAGTTACTACAAATGGTCCATCCCAGCGAGATCTAAGCTTACCAGGAAATAGCCTCAATTTGGAGTTAAACAGCCACACCTTCTGATTTGGTTCAAACGATTTTCTATTGATGTGTCTGTTGTGAAACTCTTTCATTTTGGCTTTAGAAATTTTGGAACTTTCGTAAGCCTCATTCCTAATCTCTTCGAGCTCATTTAATTGAAGCTTGCGGTGAGAACCTGCTTCCTTCATTTCAAAATTAAATTTCCTAATGGCCCAAAGTGCTTTGTGTTCTAGCTCGACAGGGAGGTGACACGGTTTGCCATAGACTAATCGGTATGGAGACATACCAATAGGGGTTTTAAATGCAGTCCTATAGGCCCACAATGCGTCAGTTAGGCGCAATGACCAATCCTTACGATCGAGCCTGACAGTTTTTTCGAGGATATGCTTAATTTCCCTATTCGAAACCTCCACCTGCCCGCTAGTCTGAGGATGATATGGGGTTGCAACCTTGTGAGTGATAGAGTATTTAGCTACGAGAGTTGCAAAGGGTCGATTATTAAAATGTGACCCTCCATCACTGATGATGGCCCTTGGAAACCCAAACCTAGAGAAAATGTTCTCTTGGAGGAATTTCAACACTACCTTATGGTCATTGGTCCTAGTGGCTACTGCTTCTACCCATTTAGACACGTAATCCACAGCCACTAGGATGTATTCGAACTCATGCGAAATAGGAAAAGGTCCCATGAAGTCGATGCCCCAAACATCGAAAATTTCGACTATTAAAATAGGGTTAAGAGGCATCATATCCCTTCTAGACATAGAACCCATTCTCTGACAATTCTGGCAGGACTTACAGAAGTCCAATGCATCTTTGAATAAAGTGGGCCAGTAGAACCCACACTGCAAGACTTTAGCGGCAGTCTTTTTCCCGCTAAAGTGTCCTCCACATGCTAAAGTGTGGCAGAACTTCAAAACGTCTTGCATCTCACCTTCTGGAATACACCTACGTATAACTTGGTCATCACAGTACCTAAACAGGAGAGGATCTTCCCAATAATAAAATTTTATCTACGAAAAGAACCGATCTTTTTCCTGTTTCGACCAAAGGGATGGTACAAGGCCTGTGGCATGATAATTCACTATATGAACGTACCAAGGTAAAGTAGAATGAGTGACGGCGAAAAGCTGCTCATTAGGGAAAGAATCCCTAATAGGCGTGGGGCCACTCTCTTCTTCTACTACTATCCTAGAAAGGTGGTCAGCAACGACATTCTCAGATCCCTTTTTATCCCTGATCTCAAAGTCAAATTCTTGTAATAAGAGAATCCACCTAATCAGTTTAGGCTTCATCTCTTTTTTAGAGAGCAGGTACCGCAAGGCGGCATGATCTGAGTACACAATGGTCTTCGATCCCCAAAGATAGGATCGGAATTTAACAAGCGCAAAAACTACTGCAAGCATTTCTTTCTCAGTCGTAGTGTAATTTAACTAAGCTTCATTCAAGGTTTTGCTTGCATAGTATATAACATATGGGGCCTTATCTACCCTCTGACCCAACACTGCCCCTACAGCATAATCGGAGGCATCACACATTAGCTCGAAAGGAAGTGACCAATCGGGAGCTCGCATGATAGGTGCTGAGGTCAACATTAAACGCAACTTATTGAAGGACTCTAAACAGGCTTTATCAAAATCAAACTCTACATCTTTAGTAAGCAGATTACACATTGGTTTCGCTATTTTGCTAAAGTCTTTTATAAAACGCCTGTAAAACCCTGCATGTCCAAGGAATGACCGGATTTGCCTAACAGTAGTAGGAGGAGGTAATTTTGCAATTAAGTCAACCTTAGCCTTGTCAACCTCTATCCCCCTACTAGATATTATATGCCCAAGCACGATGCCTTCACGAACCATAAAATGGCTCTTCTCCCAACTAAGTACAAGATTAGTCTCACAACATCTCTTAAGTACTTTTGAGAGATTAAACAGGCATTCATCAAAAGAAGGACCGAAAACAGAAAAATCATCCATAAACACTTCCAAATATTCTCTTATCATGTCAGAAAAGATAGAAGTCATACATCTTTGGAACGTGCTCGGGGCATTACATAGGCCAAATGACATACGCCTAAATGCAAATGTCCCAAATGGACAGGTAAATGTAGTTTTCTCCTGATCCTCAGGGTAAACCGCTATTTGGTTATACCCAGAATAGCCATCTAAGAAGCAATAGAAACTCTGCCCAGATAACCTTTCTAAAATTTGGTCAATATATGGCAGTGGGAAGTGGTCTTTCCTAGTCCTGGAATTTAACTTTCTATAGTCTATACAGACTCTCCAACCAGTGGTAGCTCTTGTAGGGACTAGAATACCCTCCTCATTTGCTATCACTGTAATCCCGGACTTCTTAGGAACCAATTGAGTAGGGGAAACCCACTCACTATCAGAAATTGGGTAAATGATACCCGCATCCAACAACTTTAAAACTTCCTTTTTGACTACCTCCTTCATATTCGGGTTTAACTTACGTTGGGCATCTCTAGAAGGATTCGCACCTTCCTCTAGGTGAATACGGTGCTGGCAGATTGACGGGTCTATACCCTTTAAATCAGCGACCGACCATCCTATGGCTAATCTGTGCTCTTTCAAAACTGATAAGAGCTTACCTTCCTGTTCTAGATTTAATGAAGATGATATTATGACAGGCAAGGTGTCACTACTACCCAAAAAGGCATACTTGAGATTAGCCGGCAGAGGCTTTAACTCAAGTTGCGGCGAAGACTCAAAAGACGTGGGGGAAGGGACACTAGCAATAGAAGGAAGTGGCTTGACCCTCGGTCTCCAAGGCAATTTTTCTACAGAAGAGGTAGAATCTAAGACAATATTCACCTCCATGAATGAATGCTCTAGGTCATGGTCCTCGAACCCAAAATAATTAAGACATGTTTCTAACGGGTCCTTGGACAGAAGATAAGGTGTAGCTTCCTCTACCACTTTATCTATGATATCTACAAAAGAACAATCCTCAAAGTTATGAGGTTGATTGGCTGCACTATAAACCTGCAGCCTTGTTTTCATGTTTCCAAAAGACACCTTCATTATGCCAATCCTACAGTGAAGGACTGCATTAGCAGTTGCCAGAAGAGGTCGTCCTATTATAACAGGGATTTGAAGCCTATTAAAATCAACGGGCTCCATATCCAAGACAATAAAATCTGCAGGAAAGACAAACGAATCTATCTTTACTAAGACATCCTGCAGTATCCCTCTAGGTACCTTAGTGGACCTATCTGCAAATTGGAGGATCGTAGGTGTGGTTTGGAGTGTCCCAAGCTCCATTTTGGCGTAAACTGAATATGGAAGAATATTCACACTCGCACCAAAATCAACTAACGCTCTATCAATAAAATGACTTCCTAAGAAGCAAGGTATAGTTGGCGTTCCAGGATCTTTTCTCTTAATTGGAGCTTGGAATTGACACACAGCACTAGCTATGTCAACAGGAGTTATGGTTTTAGACAGATGAACGCGCTCCTTACGTTGCTGTGTGCACATTTCCTTCAAAAATTTAGCATATGAAGGAATCTGTTTAATGGCATCTAATAGAGGTAGATTGATATGAACACTTTTAAACACCTCTAACATATCTGACATGCTAGCCCCTTTCTTCGCTCTCCTCTCACGCGCAAGCAGCGCAGAAGGGAATGGGGCTTTTGGCACATAAGATGCCAACGGATCGTCTAATGCTGCGGGAAAGTTATCCCTCGAAGCTTCAGACTCTACCTCAATTGCAGGTTCTTTATTTTTTTTCTCTCTCTTTCTCCCCAACTCTATTGTCTACCACTTTCCCACTTCTCAAGACTGTAACAGCCTTAACCTCCTCATTACATTGTGGATTCTGAGAAGTAGAACTCTCAGCTACAAAAGCTCCCTTGGGATTAGCAACAGCCTGACTCGGGAATTTCCCTTCCTCTCTGCGACTAAATGAAGCCGCTAGTTGACCCATTTGGGTTTCTAACTTGGAAATAGATTGGGAATGGGAATGAGTGAGTTGTGCTGAAGCCTCTAGACTTTTCAGGGTAGCTAGGACTTCTTCCTCAAAACCAGGCGTTCTTTGAGGTTGTGGTGGTGGTTGAGTCACAGCTTGATTCTGATACTGGGGTGCAGGTGCTTGAGGAGCACCATAACTTGGGTACTGAGGTTGCATCAATGGTGGTCTATAGGGTTGAACAACAGCAGGATTGCTGCTATATGTGGGTCTCGCAGGCTGACTAGGATTGGATCCTCTAGGCTGACTAGACCACTGAAAATTTGGGTGAGTCTTCCACCCAGGATTGTAAGTGTTGGAATATGGGTCATTCCTAGGTGGTGCATATCCTTGAGCAGCATTAACCTGCTCTTAGACAAACTCTGGGTACTGGCCTGCCATAGGACAATAAGGGGTCTCGTGAGCTGGGTTAGTGCAAATATTGCACACCAAGTTGACAGGTTTCACATGGGCTTTTGAAGGCTGCCCTTGTGCCGCTATTAATTGGTCAAGTTTTTGAGACAGGGCCTCAACTTGCTTGTTTGCCAAGACTTGGGTATCCACATCATAAATGCCACCCTTTTTGGGAGGCGTTTTCTTTACTAAAGCATCATCACGGTTACCTAAAGACATCGAGGCCATATGGAAAGAATCCTCACTCAATGCTTCAAATAATGCCCACATCTCATCCTCACCTTTACTCAAAATAGCTCCCCCACATGCAGATTTCACAGTCTGCGTGTCACCCTTAGTCAAACCTCTAACGAAAGACTCTATGATTTGCCACTTAGGTACATCATGATGGGGGCATAATCTAAGAAGTTCTTTCATTCTCTCCCAGGCTTCATGAAAAGATTCTTGTTCATGTTGGACGAAGTTTGTTATACCTCGTCGCATTTGGTGAGTTTTACCAACAGAGTAAAATCTAGACAGGAATAATTTCTGAAGTTGTTCCCAAGTAGTGATAGGGATAGGGGTTTGGAGAGTACAAAGCCAGTGTTTGGCCTTATCTTTTAAGGCAAACGGGAATAGAAACAATTTCAGGGATTCTGGATGGAAACCCTGAATTCTAATGGTCGAACAAATCCCTAAGAATTCCTGCAAATGGTCATATGGGTTCTCTCTATCTAACCCATAAAACGTAGGAAACATCTGAATGGTAGCATGCTTAATCTCATAAATGAGATTCTCAATGTGCGGGATTTGGATACAGGAGGGTGGATTAAAACTATTGGGTATGAAGTGATCCCTAAGAGTTTTAAGACCTTGTGGGGCTTGAATATTAGCTGCAGGTAACATGACAGTGTGTGCAGATGATTCAGCCATATCTAATTGATGCAAAGGTACGGACTCACTGGACTGACTTTGAGAAGCCTTAGCAGCTCTCAGAGTTCTTTCTAATTCAGAGTCTATAGGAATTACTTTTAAGGACAACGACCTTCTACCCCGCATACAATGAGGTCTCCACAGATAATCAAGGAATTTAATACGCAAATAGTGAGCAGTTAATCTTTAGCTTTTAATTGTTATTTTAAGCGCGCGGGAGTGAAGCTCCCAATTCCTGATTTCAGCAACCTGTAGCTAGAGTAAGAAGAAAAATGAATAATAAATAATAATTATAATATATATATATATAAACAGTATAAAGAATATAACTTAAGTAATATTAACAGTATTAATATTTACGACTCAAATTAAATCCAAATATTCTTTTTAAATAAACCGTAATTTCCCCGGCAACGGCGCCAAAATTTTGATCGCTTCAGAGACAAGGGAGATTATTCCTTGTTAGTGATCAAGATTAATATATTTATAAAACCGCGTGATTGTTAATCTCAATTCAATTGCGACTAGTGAGCACGGGTGTCGAATCACTGGGAAATGCAGGTTTATAATAAAAGACTTTTTAGAATTAAATTAAGTGAAAGAATATTGTCAATTTAAGTTGGTGGTGAAAAGTGCTCCGATTGGGCCGAAGCGAAAATGCAGTATTTTACTAAAGCTGATAAAAATGCGATTACTTGGTGGAATGAGCGGAACTTGGGTGAGAATCCCATTGAATATCAATTATACAATTTATATTATAAAATCCTCAATATAGTAATTCTGTATGGTGGTTCTTCCAACTACAAGAAGAAAGTCCCAAAAAGATTATGAATACAGGACCGGCAGGTTTATCCTTGAAAAGAATGGAATATCGCTATCCACCTTAAATGGGGATAAAGCATGCTGGTTTGTATTCATACCAATAAGTACCATTGCATAATTATATAATTGCAATCACAGATGTACAATTATATGATATTATATTTAGCGATAGTGTGCGGTAAAACCTTCACAACTATGCAATCACATAATACAAATAAAGGGATGTTTATAAAATAGAATTGCATAAAGAATCCAACTTCATCCTCACCCAAGGTTGGAGTATTAGCTACACATCAATGGAGAAGAATATCCTTTATCCATGACAAGCTCTAAGGGTTCACGGGATGGAAAAAGTAAAATAAAAAACAGTAAGTAAAAGACTGAAGAAATAAGGGAAAAAAAGTGACTGAATTAAATAAAGGAAATGACTGAAATAAATAAAGAAAATGGCAGAAATAAATAAAGAAAATGGCCGAAATAAATAAAGAAAAGGACTTAAGTAAATAAAGAAAAGGACAGTAAAAGTAAAGAACAATTCTCAAGTGAGAATTGAGCCATGCATAAAAAGGGAAAATTGCAGAAATTGAAAGTACTGAAAGTAAAGACTGTAAAAGTAAAGAACAATTCTCAAGTGAGAATTGAGCCAGGCATTAAAGGAAAAATTGCAGAAAAGTAGAAATTGCTGAAATTGGAAATGACCGAATAAAAAGCAGAATTAAACTGTAACGTGAAGTCTATTAAAAATAACAGAGTAATGATTCAGAGCGAAAGTCTTGAACCCTCTTTAAGTCGCCTTTACACGTGTATATATAGAAGGAAAATGTGAAAGATGAATTTGCCTTTGAAAATATCTCAAAATATCAAGAGAAGCCCTCAGTCGCCTCACCTCTATCGATAGCGAAGATGCGCTATCGATAGTGCCTCTATCGATAGCGCATCCTGGCTATCGATAGACATGTGGCACTTTCCTTGTAATTTGCAGAGATTCTTCGTATGATCTTTCGTACTTCAATCGGTTGCTATGGATCTCTTCTGAATGCTCATTAATTCGAGATGATCATCAAGGCTTCATAGGCGACGTCTTTAATTTATACAATCTGCACAGATTTCTTGAAACAGAGAATTTAACCGATTTGTACAGATCTTTATGCAAAACGATATTTATTATACAATTATTTATATAAGAGAACACAGTAATACCATAGTTGAAGGTATGATTGTGGTTCAATCAGTTTAGCTCGACCTTAGGACCTTGGAAGACTGATTTAGAGCCCTTGGATCAATCCATAGGGTTTTAATGACAGCCATTGATAAATTTGAAGCCTCTTCTATAAATATGACACTTATAAATCAATGTTAGAGGCTAAAACTTTGCGAGGAGAGACTTTGGCACTTGCACCAGTCCCTTAGAACCTTAGCCAAGTTTTTTGAAGTCATTGAAGCTTGAAGAAGAGAGCTAGGAGCAAGGAAGAAGAAGGCATAAGGAAAATTTACTTATCCCATCATGCTTAGAATAGGATTTTGCACGTCATAGTTGTTTTTTGGTAGATTCTGCACATGCAGGGTAATTTCAGCATGCTTAGCTTAATTCCTTTTAGTTTCTTGCATGGTTTAGACTAGGAAATCTTCTTATTAATATGTGTTCATGTTTATGAATGGCAGTTATGTTAGTCTTGCATGTTTGGATGAGTTTAGGATGCATATAGGTCATTGTTTTAAGTTAGTTTTGCGTAGTTCGACTATTTGTCTTTATTTCATATTGAAGTAGCATATTTCTTACTCTAGAAGTATGGTAGCTTAAGTATGAATATTAAGAGCATGTCTTAAGGTGTTTTTATGTGGATAATTCATGTTTAGAGCATGTATAGTTGCTGTCCTTAACATAAATCTTGAGATTTTGGGTATTATTACATGTATGTGTTCATAGCTCTAGCTCTAAATGGGAATGCATGAAGTCATGATTGATGTTAAATGTAGCATTAATATACTTGTTTTAAGCATGTTTTAGAATAGTTTGCTTTTTTTAGAAGGTTTTGCATAGTCATGTGTAAATAAGTCTGAAGGCATCATCTTTATGGTTTTTTTTATGAAGATATGTTATCACTTGCATTGTGGTTTTTGAGTGTTTGAATATCTAAGGGTTCGAGGGAGCTTGCAAAGGTATTTTCCTTCCCTTGTGAAATATTTGTGATGCTTATGATATTATATGTTCATGTTTAAGCATAAATGGTGTTTTTTATTGTCTTTTATCACATATTGACATTGTAGAAAACATGCATTGTTAGTTAAGTCATTTTTGCATATTTTAGCATTGAGTTAGGGTACATTGAGGCATGTTTAAGTTTCTGTCCAGCGGCTTAAGCATCCTTTGATTACCTTAGTTTAATGTAATTTCTAGGCATTTAGGTTAGAAATCATCTCTAGGATAATCTAGAAATCATTAGGATCACATTTGCATCATTCTAGGATCATTTTCATTAGTTTAGTTCATGTTTTAATTGTGTTTAAGTGGCTATCCATGGTTTAGAAATATGTTTAGGATGTGTTTTTTTTTTTGTTCATGTTAAAGTCTAGATACAAGTAGGAAATGTATTCTAGAGACATTAAGACTAGGTGAGGTGTCCTACCTCCTTGGAACTCCCTTGAGATAAGGGATTATCCTCAAAAGTCAATTTTTTGGTTTAGTTAGAGTTTTAGTCTAGAAGAGACTCTCTTGAAAGGTATTTTGATAAGAAAATAATTTAATTTGGAAAAGAAGTGTGATTAGAAAAGAATTGTCCTTTGAAAGGAGTTTTGTTTGAAAAAGAAGTCTCTCTAGATTAGAATTCTAGATAAATCTTAAAAGGTAATTGAAGGTAGTTCCCTATCTTAGGATGAGTCCTAGGTATTCAAACTACGTGGACTTTGATCTCTATCAGGAAATTGATAAAGTACGTAGGCAGCTAGTAGAGCGCAAGTCCAACCTTAAGATGACTTCTTGTCTCTTAAGGTCCTTAGGGTTTTGTTTGCTTTTTATTTATTTATTTATTATGTATTATTATCCATATTTTCTTGGTTGATTAGATAATTAGGATTGTTGTGATAAGATTTTGATAAAGCCCAAAAGTGATTAGGAGACCTTTAATTAGGGTGAGGTAGGTGCCTACAAGGAGCTCCTTGGAACCTTCTCACTTCATAACCTAGCCCCCGAATCCTACTTTGGTTCAAAGACTTGCTTTTCCTTAAAAAATGGAATCATTGTTTTATTGAAAATAAAACTCTTTTTATGGTTTCCTTATTCCTTAAAAATAAGGTGGCGACTCCCAGTTTTTCTCAAACTCTTATCATTTTTCAAAACCCAATTTTGAGTGGATAATAGAGAAGGATAAATGTGGATAATAGAGAAAGATAAATAGAGACGGATAAAGTTATCCACAATCCACGATGATAAGTGAACGCCTCCCGATCCGCGGTGGCTGGCTTACAGGGACAACATCATATTTTGAGAGATTTGAATTCCATTAACAAGTATGGAACTCCTAATACTACATTAATTAGTATTTAAAGCATGTACTTTATAAAGAAAACTTAGAATAATATCAATGACATGTTTGCTCCCACTTTCCTCTTTGAAACATTTTAAGGTATTTTTTTGTATTAAACTTTTTAATAACATAAAATTTCTTTTTGATGTTTCATCAAGGTATAGTTCCTAAACATTGTGGGAACATTGTTTTTCAATAACTCTTATTGAGAATACAAACTTTTGAAGTTTATTTGGAAATATCTCATTGTTCCAAATAATTATCAAAACAATATCGTTTAACTTTAAAACCTTAACCTATTTAAGGTCAAATAATGATATAAGATTCAACCAAATATTCTCAATGTTTTTCTCTTAGTTTTTACATCATTTGAACACTTCAAATATTCAAACTTATCCATAAATAGATATAAAGTATCCAAACTAAAATTACTAGGTTTATACATTTCATGTATTATCC
Source organism: Hamamelis virginiana (assembly GCA_017140935.1). Classification (NCBI taxonomy): domain Eukaryota; kingdom Viridiplantae; phylum Streptophyta; class Magnoliopsida; order Saxifragales; family Hamamelidaceae; genus Hamamelis; species Hamamelis virginiana. The sequence goes on along the minus strand of JAESVK010000313.1, from coordinate 283,715 downwards.
TCTATAGTCACCTCATTGAAAAATTAGGTGATTGGTTCACATTAATTAACGAATCTAGATTCATTTATTAATATGATCCTTAAAGTTGAATCCTTTGTATATTTGATGCATTTATTCAAACAATTCATAAAAAGTTAAGAACCTTAAATCAATTTCCAGAATAAATCTAAAATATCAAATATAATAGATAAACTGTTTTAAATAAACATAGTACTTAAAACCAAATAAAAACTTCAACCATAAAGTATTAGTAGCAACTGGCAATGAAATAAAATTTCTAAAATCTCTAAATAAACTAATCGAGTGTCAAGCTTCTTTGTCAAAAATGCAGTAACTGTTGATCCATTCCCGGATATAGAAAGCTCAACTCCTACTCGACCTTCTGCTTACATTTGTCTGCTGCATACAATCACATTATACCATAAAAACATAATTAGGTATCTCATACCATAAGCAGAATAATACTAATTCATAATTAGTAAGTGAATAAAGCATAAGATGTACCATCTGAAGAACCCTTCTTCAAAGTAGCCAGGTACTCATTGCAATTTCTCTTCCAATGACCTGAATTGTCGCGATAGAAACACTTTCCTTTAGACTTTTTCTTCTTCACGCCTCCTTTTGGCTTTTCATGGGAGTTCTTCTTCTTTCTCTTGCCCTTAAGCTTGGTTTTAGAAGAAAAAGTTCCATCGATAGCCAAAATATTCCGCTTGGGTTCCTTTTTCCTCAAGGTCTCCTCAACAGTTACAAGCATATTCATCAAATTTGTGAAGGAAAGATTGGCATTCACATCAGACAGGTGAAAGTCCATGATGAATTACTTGTAGCTCAGAGGAATGGAATAAAGCAAGATGTTAATGCCCATCTCTGCATTGATCTCAACACCTAAATCATACAAAGAGTGAATGCTGTGGATCATCTTGAGACAATGCTCATTAATAGATGTCTCATCCACCATCTTGTTGGAGAAGAGTTTACCTACAGCATTGTACCTTACAATTCTACTTTGTGAACCATGCAGTTCTCTCAGATGTACGAGGATTGTATATGCACTATCAATGACCTCAAGTTGTCTTTGCAGTTCATTGATCATCGATGCCATAATATAGCATCTCATTTGCACATCATCCTCTTGCCACTTACTATAAGTGACTCTCTCCTCCTCAGATGGCCCCTCAGGTAAAGCATTGGGGCTTGGGGCATCAATCACATAATCTATTTTATGAGAGGCTAAAACAATCTTCAGGTTTCTAAACAAGTCTTGGAAGTTTGGACCAATCAAACGATTATCATCGATAATTTTAGAGAGTGGGTTGAGTAGGGCCATATACAACAGAAATAATAAATTTAAATTTCATATTATTAAATCATAATAACCTTTTGGTCTTTAAGTTTTATGGTACCTCCCACTATTCTTTTCAAATCTCATACACCCTTTAATGATACTTGGGAATTTCAACATTGAATTTCCTAGTGGGGATTAGGGTCCCATTAAGAACTAGTGGTCCCCACATAATAGGTTCTTGGACACTAATCCCTAATGAGTGGATAACTCTTATCCTAATGCTTCTCTAAGCAAGTTCTAATCTTCCTCTAGCCTCTAAAATGCAGTAACCTCACATAATAGGTTCTTGGTAAGTGCATTTTAGTAAGTCACACCCACCATTCACACAAGTATGGTTAACGTTCTAATGCACGCCTCACATAATAGGTTCTTGGGATGCACCAGCTTCTCACCTCATGGTATTTTATACGCGATAAGAGATGAATCCTCAGGATGGACATGTTCCAGCATATCTGCAGCCAAACACATTTATCACAAGAATCCCCTTACCTTATAATGGTGAGAGGCTAGGATAAGGCCCATTAAGGCCTCTTCCTTACAACTTAATTTTGAAATAAAAATGATTTTATAAAATGGTCTCATTTCACATACATACATCACAAGCATTGATAATATATATATCACATACATATAAAGTTTAAACCATTCATTATTATTAGTCCTCAATTATCTTCCCACTATCCTCCTAGAGGCAATGGTAGAATCATCTTGGACATATAATAAATAAGGTCTAGGCCTTGCTAACATACATCACATATATAAATGGGCCAAGGAATGATTATGGACTTTTAAGATGGGTTCAAACTTTGAGCCAAAAAGCTGAACCCTAGGTCTAAAGGGAGGGTTGAATGATCATAACTAAAAACATATGTAATTATTACATAAAGACTAAAAAGTCTTCTCAAGCACTTGTAGTCTTCTCCAAGTCCTTCTCCGGTTCTTACTTTCCTCTTATACAAAGCTCCACCATGTATCTTGGGCCCACCATTCGCCTTCTTGAATTATACATTATAATTTATATAAAAGAAAGGGGATTAAGAAGAAGGGGAATGCATAGTGTGAACCAGCGACCTTGAAATGGGATTTGGGATGCCGTTCACTTTTATCATTGTGGATTGTGGATGATCTTTATCCGTCTCGATTTATCCTTCTCTTTTATCCACATTTATCCTTCTCTATTATCCACTCAAGATTGGGTTTTGAAAAAGAATAAGTGTTTGCAAAAAACTGGGAGTCGCCACCTTATTTTTAAGGAATAAGGAAACCATAAAAAAAAAGTTTTATTTTCAATAAAACAATGACCCCATATTTTGGAAAAGCATGGTCTTCGAATCAAAGTTCGATTCGGGGGCTAGGTTATGAAGTGGGAAGGTTCCAATGAACTCCTTGTAGGCACCCACCTCACCCTAATTAAATGTCTCGAAATTAATTTTGGGCTTTATCAAAATCTCATAAAAACAACCTATCATATCTAATCAACCAAGAAAATAGTTATAAATAATATTAGATAAATAGATAATAATAATATAAAAAAATCAAAATCCTAAAGACCTTAGGAGACAAAAGTCATCCTAAGATTGGACTTGCGCCCTATTGACTGCCTACGTACCTTACCAATTTCTTGATAAGAATCAAAGTCCACGTAGTTCGATTACTTAGGATTCTCCTAATGTAATGAACTACACCTTTAAAGATATTATACCTTATCTAAGACTCTATCTTCGAGAGTTGATTTTCATTCAAAACACTTCATCATTCAAAGTGGGAGTTTCATCCCAAAACAAACTCTTTTATTGAGAGAACTTCTTTGAAGATAGACTCCTAAACAAGCTTTAATCCTTAATTGGATGTAGTTTTTACAGCAAATGGAAATCCTAAGTGGAGCCAAGTGGCTCCCCTAACTTAAAAAGTCCCTAACTACATCCTAAGTTAATCTAAACAACTTAAATGCTAAATAATACATGCTGGAATTTATAGAAAAATACACTAAATATGCAATAGAGAATATAGATAATGCATGAAAAATGTCCTAAATGCAAACTAAGTCATCTATGTGATCCTAGGCATGTTTCTATGTTAGTTTTGACCCTAAAAATGATTTTTAATCTACTTTAAGGTTACTTTAAACCTTGGACAGATTTAAATGCAATCAAAAAGTGGATTTAAAAACCATGAAATAATGAATAAAAAAAAGTGTAAATGACCTAATATGCAACCTAATATGATATACCAAAATAATCATGCATCATGCTTAAAAACACCAATTTTAACATAAGGGAAGGGACTTACCTTAGCTCGTTCCCTCGACCATAATTCATATGATATTTCAAGCATTAAACATGAAAATGAATGATACAAACAAACCTAAAAATGTTCCTATTAACCTTTTAATTTAGCATACTCAAAACAAACAAACTAGACTTGAATTCTTTTATGCAAAACTTATAAGTGCAGAAAATTATATGCTAACCTATATGCAACTAACCTTTACTCCTAACCTTTGAATACCCAACTTAGGTATCCATCCCTAGCATGGTATGAACATAGAAGAAGAATGAAAGAGAAGAAGAAGAAGAAGATGAAGATGAAGTATGCAAACTTAAAACAAACTCAATGATTAATTATACTAACTTTTTTTGCCTTCTTCTCTTTGCTTCTAGCTTCTTCTTTAAACTTCAAAGACTTCAAAAAATATGATTGAGGATGCTAAAGGACTAGTGTAGTACCTTAAGCTTCTACTCTTTAAGTTTGGCTCTCTAAATGCCTTATGTGTTGTGCTAAAACTGATTTCAAGGCTCTCTATTTATAGGGAAGCTTCAAATTGATCAATGGCTCACATTGAAACTCTTAGGAATGATCCAAGGGCCACAAATCAGTCTTCCAAGGTCAGTTCATCCCAGAGTCCCCAAGGCCAAGCTAGACACTTGGCAAAGTCACAGGAATCAAAAAGACTGAAAAATAGCAGGTATAGGCAAATTTCTAGGATGACCATCCACCTTGGGAAGGTTGGCCGTCCCTCATTGACGGTTGGCAGTCTCTTGGGGGATGGTCATCGAGCCATCAGCCCAAATTTGCCCTATATGGGCCTGTTTCAGCCCGTTTCGACCCGATTTCGGCTTTTCGGGCCCGTTTCAAGTTCAAATTCGACGATTTAAGCGTCAAAACGATCGTGATTCGATTCTCCATGTTTTGAGAAGTGTTTGAAGTGAAAATGCATTGACCAAAGTCAAGATGTTAGGAAAAAGTCAACCGATTAGCTGTTTATGGCCTGCCAGGCCCAAATTAGGGTTTTGAAATCTACTAACCAATAGCTCTCAAAATCATTCCTTCTTCTCGAAACAAGTTTTAAAACTTTTTAATAAAGTGTTTTGAAGCCTTTGAAGCCTTTGATTTGATAAAAATATCGAATCCCGGTCATTCCCAGTCGAAACCCTAATTCTGAGCTTGAAAGGGCCCCTTAGGCCTGAAGAGCCAATCATGAGCCAAGAGGCTCAACAAACCTTGCCACTGATCAACTTAGCTACAAAACACACCCTAAATATCCATGCTAATGCCTCGAGATCACCTGAGACAATATCGATAGTCATTCAAAGCTTTTGTGATTTAAAGGACAGTACTGCCCTTCTAGTCACAAAAAGCCTTATTTTCTATCAAGCCTGGCTCAAAATGCCATGAAATTTAACAGGGACATTGCTAGACTCTCTAAAAACTAAATGCAAGAAGAACCGACTCGATCTAACCTAAAAACCTACATGCGATAATGACCTCTATCTAACTACTCACAAGGGTAAAACTGGCAACTTAGGGTTTTAACGCCCTATTTCACCTCAAGTCACAGGTAATCATTAGTGATAATTCTCATGGTAAAAAATGGATGTCTACACATAGGGATAGTGAGAATACTCTATTTCACTAGGTTTTTAAGTCCTCTTTCAAATGGAATAGGTCTCAAAGTGTGGTTCCAACAATTGGTATTACTTTAAAATGTTTTGTGACATCAACTCTAGTCCCGGACAGAACTGAGTTTTCTTCACAAATTGCTTTGTGTAGCCCTACCTAAATCGAATCAAGTCATAGGAATACTTCAATTCACTAGGTTTTTGAGTCCTCTTTCCAATGGCATAGGTCTCATCATGTGATTCAAACATTTGGTATCACTTTAAGGCATTTTGTGACATTGACTCAAAACTGGACATATTTGAATTTTAATCACAAAAACCTTAGTACAGCTATCCTAAGTCAAATTAAGCTATGAGAACACTTCCTAAACTTAATTAAGACCTTAAATTATTGAGGTTGATAAGTGGAAAGCTTTGTGTAGACATCAATTTTTGACCATGAGTATGATCACTAATGGTTGCCTGTGACTTGAGGTGAAATAAGGCGTTAAAACCCTAAGTTGCCAGTTTTACCCTTATGAGTAGTTAGATAGAGGTCATTATCGCATGTAGGTTTTTAGGTTAGGTTGAGTCGGTTCTTCTTGCATTTGTTTTTAGAGAGTCTAGGAATGTCCCTGTTAAATTTCATGGCATTCCGAGCCAGGCTTGATAGGAAATAAGGCATTTTGTGACTTAAAAGGCAGTACTGTCCTTTGAATCACAAAAGCTTTGAATGACTATCGATCTTGTCTCAGGTGATCTCGAGGCTTTGGTATGGATATGTAGGGTGTGTTTGGTAGCTAAGTTGATCAGTGGCAAGGTCTGTTGAGCCTCTTGGCTCATGATTGACTCTTAAGGCCCAAGGGGCCCTTTCAAGCTCAGAATCAGGGTTTCAACCAAGAATGACCGGGATTTGATATTTTTATCAAATCAAAGCCTTCAAAGGCTTCAAAACACTTTATTAAAAAGTTTTAAAACTTATTTCGAGAAGAAGGAATGATTTTGAGAGCTACTGGTTAGCGGATTTCAAAACCCTAATTTGGGCCCGCAGGCCATAAACAGCTAATCGGTTGAATTTTCCCTAAAACCTTGACTTTGGTCAATGCATTTTCACTTCAAATACTTCTTAAAACATGGATAATCGAATCACGATCGTTTTGACGCTTGAATCGTCGAATTTGGACTTGAAACGGGCCCGAAGAGCAGAAAAAAGCTGAAACCAGGTCAAAACAGGCTGAAACAAGCCCATATAGGGAAAATTTGGGCTGATGGCTTGATGACCATCCCCCAAAGGATGGCCAGCCATCCATAAGGGACGGCCAATCGTTCCAAGGTGGATGGTCATCAGGGAAATTTGCCTATACCTGCTATTTTTCAGTTTTTTTGATTCCTAGGACTGCCAAGTGTCTAGCTCGGCCTTAGGGACTCTGGGACGAACTTGAAGACCTTGAAAGACTGATTTGTGGCCCTTGGATCATTCCTAAGAGTTTCAATGTGAGTCATTGATCAATTTGAAGCTTCCCTATAAATAGAAAGCCCTGAAATTGGTTTTAGCACAACACACAAGACGTTTAGAGAGCCAAATTGGAAAAGTAAAGCCTTAAGCCATTACACCAGCCCTCCTAGCAACTTTAGCTACATTTTTGAAGCCCTTAGAGGTTGAAGAAGAAGCTAAGAAGCAAAGGTCAAGGAAGCAAAAAGGTTAGTGCAATTAATTATTGTGCTTTGTTTTAAAGATTTGCATATCTCTTCTTCATTCTTCTTCTTTTTCTCTTCTTCAATGTCTCTATTGTGCTAGGAATAAATGCTTAGGTTGAGTCTTCTTATTTAGGAATAATTGGTTGTTGCATATAAATTGATTAGTATGAGATTTGCATGATTAACTTATTAAAGTTTGTTTGTTTAAAATAGTTTTGCATATAGGGTCTTAGTTTATTATTTAGTATGCATGTTAACACTTTTAAATATTTTGGGTGAACTAATAATGGTCTTAAAGCCATTTAAAGTGAGTATTCAAATCTGTCCAGATTTGAATATCCACTTTAATGTGACTTAATCACCATTTTTAATCTACTTTTTGTATAGTTTGACATATGGTAATCTTAGTATATCATATTAGGCTTCATATTAGACCATTTACACCTTTTTTATTCCTTGTTTTTATGGGTTTTGATTCAACTTTTTTATCGCATTTAAATTTGTCCAAGGTTTAAAAGTAACCTTAAAGTGGATTAAAAGCCATTTTTAGGGTCAAAACTAACTTAGAAACATGCCTAGGTTCACATAGATAACTTAGTTTGCATTTAGGACATTTTTCATGCATAGTTTACATTCTTTATTGCATTTTTAGTGTGTTTTTTTCATAAATTCCAGCATGTATTATTTAGTGTTTTAGGTGTTTAGAATAACCTAGGATTAGCTAGAAACCCTAGGATTAGGGGGGTCACCTGACCCCACTTAGGACTGTTCTTTGTTGTAAGAATTACAATAGGAATAGAGTTCTATTTTATTTAGAAATCTACTTCGAGAAGGATTCTAAAAAGTGATTTTGAAAAAATTCAAATTGGAATGAAATTCCATCCATCATGGAAAAGTGTTTTAATCAAACTCCAACTCTCGAAGCTAGAGTCCTAGATAAGATAGAGTCTCTTAGACTATGGTTCATTACAATAGGAGAGTCCTAGGTCATCGAACTACGTGGACTTTGATTCTTATCAAGAAATTGGTAAGGTACGTAGGCAGTCAATAGGGCGCAAGTCCAATCTTAGGATGACTCTATGTCTCCTAAGGTCCATAGAATTTTGATTCTTTTTTATTATTATTATTTATTCTCTAGTATTATGTATCATATTTTGTGGTTGATTAGATAAATAGGATTATCATGATAAGATTTTGATAAAGCCCAAAATTAATTAGGAGACCTTTAATTAGGGTGAAGTGGGTGCCTACAAGGAGTCCCTTGGAACCTTCCCACTTCATAACCTAGCCCCTGAATCCAACTTTGATTCGAAGACCATACTTTTCCAAAATATGGGGTCATTGTTTTATTGAAAATAAAACTCTTTTTTATGGTTTCCTTATTCCTTAAAAATAAGGTGGCGACTCCCAGTTTTTTGCAAACACTTATCCTTTTTCAAAACCCAATCTTGAGTGGATAATAGAGAAGGATAAATGTGGATAAAAGAGAAGGATAAATCGAGACGGATAAAGATCATCCACAATCCACAATGATTTAAGTGAACGGCCTCCAAATCCCTTAGGTCGCTGGTTCACACTTTGTAGGTCAATGAAAACATTTTTCATAGATTTTACAAAAGCTACAGTGCTGCTGTCCACAGTGGACAGCACACTGTTTTTACTTTAAAACAATTTTAAAAATAATTCAAATGATATAAATTCATGCCAAAACACTTCTAACATGTTAATATATCATTAAGCAGCAGCCCTTAATAATTTTAATCAAATTAAAATACCAATACATCATATATATTGCCCCAAACTCTTAAGAACACAAAAAATGGGTTTTTAAAAATTTTAATTTCATGTAACCTCTTTATTCTTCACTTTTGATTTTCAAAATCCTTAAAATTTATTTTAAAATCAATGTAAATAATTTATAAAAGGAGTGAAGAGTAGTAGGCATGTAACAAATAAGTGGTCAAGCCCATTAGGGTTTCCAAAACCCTAGTGGACTGTGACGTAGAGTGAGAGAGAGAGTGAGGGACAAGAGTAAACAATATTAGCATCCACACCCGAATTCCACATTAAACATAACCCTTCTACTATCCCCATAGGGTTCACTACCACCATCCAGGAAAAACCTAGAGTGTTCCGAAGTGCCTCCAACCTATCCTTCTGTTGCTTCGTCTCCATCAAGAAAATAATATTGGGGGTATAGAGACGACATACATCTCGGAGGTGTCAAATTGTCAGGGGATTCCCCAATCCCTGACAATTCCAACTAATGACCTTTATGGGAGACCCTGAGGCCACTCAAGGCCGGCTTTCACCACTTGTAGTTGAACTGAATTAAGTGAAATGGCCATCAGTTTACCTCTTTTAGAAGCTATCATGTCACCTGTACCCAGTCCTTCTATTCTGTCAAAGGACAGATTATGCTTCCTTCCCACCAGAACTGGTTCTACATTTTCTTTAGAAGAACAATCCTTCTGAAGCTTAGTAGTTTTTCTAACATTCTAAATCGTCTTTGCTTAGAACATTGCTTACTGTCCAGTGACATTGGTAATGCAGAGCTTGTAGAGAAAATCAACATGGACGGACTAATAGTATGATGGACATCAGTGCACTGAATCGGCACTGTTGTGTGGTTACCTACTGAATTCTCTAGCTTTGCAGACATCCATTTGTTATCTGAGCTTACCAAATTAAGAGCCTCACCCAAAACATGCTTCCCTACATTTTCAAGAGCTTCCACTTTCTCAGTCTTATTTATACGCATGGAAACACCCTTGCCTGTTGATAATTCATCAACACCCAGAGGGACCATAGTCAAAACTCTCTTATTCCCATAAGCTGCTGAAGTATCAATCCCAAATCCACTGTTACTCTCCTGATTGACCAACAAATTTGGATTCAACCCCAGTTTCTCATTCTTAGAGACAATACCCACAATCAATTCACCAAACGACATCAACGTAGATAAGGAAACCTTAATATATGCTTATTCCCCAAATCTGCACCAAATTTGGCCGATGATTCTCCTGCATCTCGAATATGGAATAGAGAATCTTGAGAACTATTGACTTTGTGTCGGTAAGGCACAAACCAAATCCACACTCATGTAAAAAATCCACTGAGTTTGCATAGAATGGCTAAACTGTTTCCAAATCGCGAGAAGGTTGGGGATCCAATGAATCAAGGTCGCCCAAATAGCAATCAGAACTTTCCTTTCAAAGATTATCACCATCATTCATCGTTTGAGGGATAATCATTGTCATTTTTCGGGCGGCCTTCATTGGAATGTTATGCCATCGTCCTACCAGTGTTTCTCTACTGTCAGTCGTGAATGGCTCACCATTTTTCCCCAAATCAGGATTTGTTTTCGTGGCAAAACCCCTTTTGAAGTTTCTAGGCTTGGCCCGTAGCCAAGGCCCATATTGATATATAAAATTCATAGAGAGCGGTTGTTGCCACACCACACAATTATAAGCCAGCCCCCTCTTATAAGTTAGCCCCCTCCTTTTATTTGTAAACCCCATGAAATCCCTAAAATACCCCTCCCCTAAATTTATTCTCAAAAGTTTATTTCCCCACCCCCCATTCGAATTTTGCCCTATTCTTCTCCTTCTTCCCGAATTGTGCCCTAATACCTTCAACTCCACCTTCAGCAGCCGCAAGCCATTCCCGTCTCACTCTCTTGTCCCCTCCATCTCTCTATCTCGCGGTCGATCTCACTCTCGCTCGGTCTCACTCCCGCTCGGTCTCACGCCAACAAGAACTCTTTCTACGGACTCTCCACTGTTACCACTCCGGCAACCCACTCGACGGTGAGCTCTCAAACCCCCCTATCTCCATTCACGCATTTTCTCTTTGTCTTACACGATTTGAAACCCACATATCAAAACCCACATTTCAATCTCTTTGCCTAACAAGAGCTGATATTCTGCATATTAGATGTATGAGGAAATGTATGTATGAACTGAAATTTGAGTTTATTAATTTTCAATGCCCTAACTCAGTTACTAATGCAAGATGTTTGAGGAAATGCATCAATGTCTATGTTATTAGATTTTTCTTACTGTTAATTGTTCCAAAGATTACAAGAATTATCTCACTGTAGCAGAAATCTACGAAAACTAAGCTGAAAATAACATTCTTGTTGTTACTATGCAATTTATTGCTCTTTTATATGATCGACCCTTCATTAGTTTTCTTACATTGACTATTTGGATTCAAGAAATTGTTAGCTATTTCAAATTAGTCATTTTGTGTGTTTTTGTAATGTGTCAAGAGTATGTATTTCAAGTATGTGTCAGTGGCAGCAGAAGTGCCACTTCTTGTATCTTCAGTGGTAATCCATTTAACAAATCAATTTTTTCATCTAAGTTATAGAGTTACTTAAATGACTGTAGTATGAAATCATGGCAGCCTATATGTTTAACTAATCAATGCATCCTGGAATTCTGACAGAGGTTTTCCAGTATTTACAGTCTTTCAGTGGTTTTATCACGTGCTAACTGAGACATAGGAATGCAGCTTACATATGTGTGGGTTTGTGAATATATTGAATACATGTGTATATGTCTATTTTTTGGTTTGTGTTAATGAAAGTTCCATAAAGTGTAAAGTTGTGCTCAATGTATTAAATATATAACAAATTTTACAATAAAAAAGGCAACAAACTTTTTGTTTTTTTTGGTAGTAAATTATGGTGGATGCTTTTGTAAGTGACCAAAAGTGTGTTGGGCAGGGGTGTTTTGTCCACAAATGTTTGACATGCCAATCCTTGATGTGGGGAGGTTATATACCACTGCCATAAATTCTGTGATTGTGTATTTAATGTTGAGCCTCTTATACGATTTAGCTTCAGGAAATTATTTCTGTTATATTTCATTCAAATAAAGATGTTGAGATAAATGAGTTGCAAGACATGGAATGATAGAATAAGGAATGGATGCATTCATGGGAGGTTTGAAGTAGCACTGATTAAATAAAAAGGTGAGAACTGGTAAGTTATGGCGACATGCTTTGGTGAAAGGGGTTTCGAGAATAAGGTGAAAGGATATGAGTGGCAATGGGAAAGACATGATGGTTATTTTTATATATACATGCCAATGGTCGAAACTCGGCCTCTGGGTAAACTTCAATCACACTACCTTTCATTTTGATTTTAATTAGTTTGGGTTCTTCTCTTCACCTAATTTCTTCCTATTATTAACTTTGTAATTACATGGTGATTCTGTCTAAGTTATATTTAGATTAAAGTTGAGAGCTTGTTTTTGGACCCTTTCACTCTCTCTCTCTCTAAGCCATATATATATATATATATATATATATATAGATAGGGTTTGATGTTCCTACTTTACTGGCATTTTACACTCTCATTGATAATTTTTCCTTTCCATGGTTTCCAAGTTTGCCTGCAAGATATAGGCATCAAGATACTTTGCTTGTTTTGGGGGAACCCAAGTATTAGTTAAAATTATAATAAACCCAATAATATACCACTATTATGCTTTGATTGATAGTGGTTATACCACTATTATGCTTTGATAATTTGTTGGTGTTAATTGGCAACTTAGTAAATTTCGATTATTTTAAAAAAATATGCCATGTCAAGCTTATTTATTATTGCTAACACTTGGCCTTCAATCTCCCTTATTTATGTAGATATGGTGCCTCCTGCAAGAGAACGCCCAACCGGCTCTGTTCGGAGGGAAAGAGAAAAAAAAAAAGGCACAACTACTGTAAAACGGCCACGAATAAGACCACCTCGCCAAACCGAGGCGAACTTACCTAACAATGAGGCGGAACCATCTGCCAATACTCCCCAATTAGAGACGGTTGTGCGGGATACACCCCTAGCTGAACATAGTCACTCCCCATCCCCATCAGTTGCACCCGTCGGGTGGGAAGGTCCCGAACCATTAGATACCCCAACCGGCGATGAGACTGGCCCCATTCCAGGTGGGCCAATCGATGAGTCTGTTTTGTGTTCCTTTAGGACACACGTTGCTCATGCCTTATGGAGCGATCCTAAGGTATAGTTGTATTCAAGTTTCATATTTAATCAAAATAATTTATGTCAACATTTGCCTCGTATTTAAGATATTAATTGTGTCGTCTTCATTGCAGGCTCGAGGCATGATAAAATGCCACAACCATGGAAACTTGCTGAAGCAGTGGCCACTTATTAGACCTGATGGAAAGGACAACTCGATATGGAGAGCTCACATTGAGAAATCTGGTCTCCTACCGCTTCGAGATTGCGCATATCGCTGGTGCAACATGAAGTTAATATGTGCTTTTGTTGAAAGGTGGCATCCAGAGACAAATACCTTTCATATGCCATTCGGTGAGATGTCTATCAGTCTTGATGATGTGCACTCATTACTGGGCATTTCAGTCACTGGCAAGGCAGTTTCCACCCCTCCTAAAGATAGAGGACTTTACGAGCTACTTACGCGCACACTTGGCCTCACTGTGTCCCAATCGCAACAGTATTTCCAAGGCCTTCGCGGAAATTCCGTTAAGCTAAAACAATTGAGAGAAGATTTCTCCGATGCAACAGATGAGTCTTCCCCTGAGCGTATAGCTCAGTGTGCTCGAGCCTATTTACTGTATCCTGTGGGTTGCACCATATTCACCGACAAAACTAGCACAAGGGTGTCTGTCCTCTATCTCAACCTCTTTGAGGACTTGGAGAAGGTTCATCAATACTCTGAAAGAATACGAACAAGGAACGCAGCGGAAGGTAGGTTTAAAAACATTTTCCTTTGTATTCAACCATGAAATCACTTAATCGATGAATCGAA
>JAESVK010000313.1:253037-264997 GCA_017140935.1 Hamamelis virginiana | reverse complement strand
GTGGGGTTCTGCTGCATTAGCTTCTCTTTACTATCAGATGCGTATGGCTTCTAAGCGTGATGGGCACTCAATTGCTGGATTCCTTACTCTATTAGAGGCTTGGGTTTACGAACATTTCCCTAACACTTTTGACCTTCGCCCTAATATGAGATACTTGAACACCTTGCCTCGCGCTCAAGCTGGGGAGCCAAAGGATATTGGACATTCCATTCCAGACCTGCAGGTGGTCCGTGAGAAACTCGATGACTTGCAAGCGGATCAGGTAATTTAAAATACATTTGTTATCATATTTGGTGTAATTATATTTACCTTATAATAAATTATTTGTTTTACTAAAACTTATGTTGTATTTTCTTAAGGTGACCTGGGACCCATATGCCTCATTACGCGAATACCACCCTTTTCAGCAAATTACTTTCTATAAAGGATGCTTGAAGGGTGGCGATGTCATTGAACCATATCAACCCGATAGGTTCCTTCGCCAGTTTGGATATGTGCAATCCATTCCACGTGTGTTAGTCCCAGCCAAGAGAGCAAATCGTGAGTTTACCTCCCAACCCTACAACGTACTATATGAATTCATTGATTCGCTATGGGATGATTGGGAGAATCACACTTTGGCGGAGGACCTACGTACCAGCCGCGCTACATATCCATCTGAAGTTGATCCTAATTATTTGGAGTGGTTCATGAGGACGTCCCATGTCCGTGTGGTAGACCCAAACAGACGTACCTCACCACCTTTGAGGCCGACACCTCCAAATTCAATTACTGATGAGGTTGTTCATTAATATATTTTTATACCACTATTATTTATAATATTAGTTACTTATGATCATATATATTAATGCATTGATTATTAAACACAGCGTATTGGACAAATTGTGGCTCTCGGGGAGAAGATCGTAAATATGGGGAGTGAAGAGGCAAGTAGAGATCTACATCAACTATTTAGCATCATATGTCAAATGGTGGTTATTGGACGAGGAGAGTCTAGTGCAGCAGCTGAGGGGACACCAAGTGGTTCGACTATACATTACCAGCGCACCAGAAGTAGATCCCGCAATTCGGAGCAGAGCTAGTGCTTAGCTAGGAAAACACATTTTTTGTTATGACATAACCATCGATTCTCACTATTGGTTGTAAACAATTGCTCAAATGTGAGCTCCTAATTGGACAAATTGTTAACTTTTACTTTTTTGGTTGTTACATTTTGTGTTATGTTGTATATACGATAGGACAAGATTAGAGTTTATGGTGATACCTTCTTGTTAGAATGGACATGTGGTAAATACAGGCTTCCCATTGAGTTTTGTTGATGGGTTGATTACAGGTTTGTCCATAATGGTTATATTGCTCAAAAATTGTAAATGCAATGTTAGAATGGATATGTGGTAAATACAGGGTTCCATTGAGTTTTGTTGATGGGTTGATTATAGGTTGTCCATACTGGTTATATTGCTAAAAAATTGTCAATGCACTCACATGTGGTAATTCTGTTAGAATGGATATGTGGAAAAATACAAATTATGCATGTTACGATGATCAAATCGCGACATTGTTGAAATGTTAGGTTGGTTAAAACTTAACAATCCCAAAATGTTAGGTTTTTAAAATATTAACATATTCGGTTTGTTGAGTTTTGTCCCCCCTAACATTCATAGAACGTTCGGTTGGTTAAAACGCAACAAATAGACTCTGTTAAGATATGATCAACCTAACATTTTCGGATTGTTAAGTTTCAAGCAACGCAACAAACGAAAAAAAATGTCCATATACAGTGTTTGGTTGGTAAAATCTTAACATTCCTGGAATGTTAGGTTGATCATAACTTAACAGAGGTGGTTTGTTACGTTTTGTCCAATCTAACATTTTAGTATTGTTAGGTGGACCAAAACGCAACAAAGCACCTCTGTTAAGTAATGATCAACCTAACATTAAAGGAATGTTAAGTTTCAATTAACGCAACATTATATGGAAATTTTTTTAAAGTTTTGTTGCGTCGGTTGAAACTTAACATTAAATGAATGTTAGGTTGATCATATCTTAACAGATTCAATTTGTTACGATTTGTCCCACCTAACATTCATAATATGTTCGGTTGGTTAAAACGCAACAAACCGGCTCTATTAAGTTATGATCAAATTAACATTATAGGAATGTTAAGTTTCAAGTAATGCAACACTATATGGAAAATTTTTTAAAGTTTTGTTGCGTCGGTTGAAACTTAACATTAAAGGAATGTTAGGTTGATCATATCTTAACAGATTCAATTTGTTACGATTTGTCCCACCTAACATTCATAATATGTTCGGTTGGTTAAAAAGCAACATACTGGCTCTGTTAAGTTATGATCAACCTAACATTATAGGAATGTTAAGTTTCAAGTAATGCAACACTATATGGAAATTCTTTTTAAGTTTTGTTGCGTCTGTTGAAACTTAACATTACAGGAATATTAGTTTGATCATGACTTAACAGATTCGAATTATGGAGATTTGTCCCACCTAACATTCCTAGAATGTTAGGTAAGTCAAAACGCAACAAACCGGCTCTGTTAAGTTATGATCAACCTAACATTCCAGTTATGTTAAGAGTTTACTAACCTAACATTCCTATAATGTTAAGTTTCAACCAACCTAACATAGCGAAATTGAAAAACTGACATTTTCGACCAACAAACATCATTATAAACCAATTGAAATGTCCAAATACATAATATCTTAACACCAAATACAACCAAAATGCAATTCTCAAATAAATAACCAAATTCCCCATTCCTAATCTAGTTCTATTGTTTCACTAGTGATTACATTTAGGTCGATTATTTCTTTAAACTTGAAAATTCTAGCCTCGTATGCAATCGCCCATCCATCAGCTAAAGGTGTCAGATGGTGTTTAGTCCAGTTCCCTGCTATTGGGGGCACAGGATGGCCCGATTTCATAAATACCTGTATAGAGAAACCAATATGACAACTTTCATGAGTTTGAATTATAAGTATATATTTGCAAAGAAAAGTTACATTTCCCACTAAATTATATATAGTATGTACCTGTATGAAATGACAACAACTGACAAACCCTATGGCAATTTCTTTACGATTCCACGGAAGCACGGGTGCTGAATGGAGAGGGAGAAATGTCAGGCATTGCACATTGGACAGGTGGTATAATACAACCGAATACATCGATGCTATTATATGGCCCATGTCAGGCATAGTCATCCAAAATTCACTCCCTGGACATTCATCAAAATTTCCAATCATCTTACTTAACTCAGCAACCCTGTCAACAGAGCCATATAATTGTGCATACAAATCGGAATGAGTTTGTAACTCGGTCATCAAGTCATCCCTAACTCTCTTCCATTCATCTTCACCATAATCAATCAGTGCAGCGATCGCCCTAAATCCACAATTGCCATATGCTTTTACATCAATCGTATGGTTGATGTATTCCCGTAATGGTGTGGGAAATTCATTCATATAAGGTACATTGCATGACGAATTGGTAATGTGAATCTGTACAATAAGAAAAGTTCGTTTAATTATTAATCCATATAAGTAGAAAATTTTAAGTAGAATAAGTGAAAGAAAATTAATTATTAGTACCTTATTCATTTTGGGCTGTATTGTAACATGTGGTTTCATGCATGTCGATGTAGCTGAGTGACTGCCCTGGGCAGAAGTTACATACTCGAAGGCAGATAGGTTTCGACGAGTTGAGGTATCAATCTTCAACCTTGGCCTACCGCGTGGTTTGACCATGGCAATGTCGGGTTCTAAAAGATGTGTTGACTCAGGACGGGCAATTTCCCTTAGTTTCTTTAACATATCTAACTGAGCCATTCTGTCATTCTCCATGAAGCGTTTGGCAATCAAATCAAATTCTGCTTGACAAGATAGTTTCCCATCTTCCATATTTGGCACTGGCAACATATCTAGCTTCATCCAATGTCGATCAATGGATTCGATGGGAATAGATCGACCTTCTCTAATGTATTCTGCAATCTCATGAGCGCAAGGTAATCCATGTGTACGTCGATTTGCACATCCACACATTGAAACGTCTATTCCAACTGAATTGGCTAGTTTACGGTTGTCAAGGATATTCTCGAGTGCACTAAGAGAAATCACACCACGAAGATGTCTTAATTTTGGACATTTGAAGTGATGTTGAACAGTTGTTAAACTTTTTTCGAATGATGCTTTGATATTAGTGAGCTGCAACTCAATCAAATTGTGAATATGTGGGAACGATGTCTCAAAATTCAATGTACTACATCCAAGTTGCCTCTTCAATCTTGCATGTGCACTTTCAGCCCTACACACGTAAATAGTGAGTGGTCATATAAACAATTTAATGGTGAATTACATACAATATAATTTATAAACAGATTGGTATCCCAGTATGTACCTATTTGATGTGGTGTTACCGTAATGCATATATTTATCTGTCCAAGCCGACACGAACCTAAATCTATATGGGATCAACCATGAAGTTTGTATGTAGTCAAGTGCTTCCGGGTACTTTTCGAAATCTCTAAGCATAAATGATAAATTGTGATGATAGTCAGATTCTGTGTCAGATAGGATCAGGACACTCCATAATGAAATAAACTTTTCCCAATGCCCTTTAGCGAACATCTTCTTGCATTTAGTCATAATATTCTTGGAGATGTGCCATCTACATAACATATGGTTTGCATTAGGAAAAACCTTTTCTATGGCATTTAACAAGCTTAGCTCTCTGTCAGTGATAATCACGTCAGGGGCAACGCCACGATCATCCATGATACTGCGCAATATACTTAGAGCCCATTTGTAGTTATCTTCCCGCTCTGATGTAAGATATGCAAAGGCGATGGAAAATGTCAAATCCGTAGAAGTCACTCCCACAATCTCTAAGAGGGAAAGACGATACTTGTTAGTCTTATAAGTGCTATCCATGATCAGTACACGTGGAAACGCACCCAACAAATCCAAGCTATGTGGATGAGCCCAAATCAAGTCAGTTAAAGTCTCAGTTTCAACGGTGCTCCTGTGCCATTCTATGTATTTATACTCATCCAACTTCCCCATAAGAAATTGCATTTGTGATCTCCCAGCCTTCTCTTTCATCCTATACTTAGCACGTGCATTGTAGATCGTCCTCATTGTGCTTTTGTTGAGTGCATTATGTTGTTTCACAATAGACAAAATGTCTTTCGGCCGTGCCATACTCTTAGACATGCCAACTACTAATGATTTCTCCTCAGAAGATAATCTCCCTGCATACGAGTGGCCCTCGAGATATTCGGCAGCCGGATGATTGTGCACTCCATTAACCACCGTCAGCATCCATTCGTCATCGTTCGGCATTTTCACACCTTTAAGCAAAAATGGGCATCCACACTTTTTGGTTCCAGTTTTACGCTTTTTTACTTCATTAACAAATGATTTGCTGCTGTCTTTTTGCCTTTCTGTATATTGTCCACCCCTCTCACAACCAAGTGAAAGCCGCGTTGTAGCTCTGCTAGTGACATCAGATTTAGATATCACAATGACAAATCCAAGCATTTTGCCGACATTCCGAGCCCAATTCGGCAATGCATCTCTGCTCTTGAACACCTACATACAAAATAACTTAATATAAACATGCATATTAAAGCATAAAGCCATAGCATACAATTAGAAATTGAAACAAGTTAGACATTCACCTCGTACGTAGTGAACTCACTACTGTAATCCATAATAACTTGCGATTGAACCTCTCCATCGACCTTACTGCATCTAGTTGAAGCGTTGCCATTGACCGATAGATAATGCTTGGAAAAAAATATTGAAACGTTAGGTAATGGTTAAAGTGTTATGTTGGGTTGGTTGAAACCTAGAGGTTTATGTTTGTAACCTTGAAATCAACATAACAAACAGGGAATGTTAGGTTGGTTAAAACCCAACATATCAAGTTTGTTTGGTTGGTTGTAACATGAGTATGTGAATTTTGTTAGGTAGAAAGCAAGTCAAATAAAACTAAATTGTTATGTTGAAAGCAACCAAACAAAAGTAAATAAAACGTCTAAGATGTGTTAGGTTGGAAAAAATCCAACAATTTGTAATTTTTTATTATGTTGTGTTGATTATAATCTAACATTTCATATTTGTTAAGTTTGAAGAAAACTAACAATGTTGGAATGTTAGGTTAGAAAAAACGCAACTTTATTAGAATGTTCGGTTAAAAGGAACGCAACATTATTAGAATGTTAGGTTAGAAGAAACGTAACATTCATATAATGTTCGGTTAGAAAAAACACAACATTCTTATAATGTTAGGTTATAAAAAACGCTACATTCCTAGAATGTTAGGTCGTCTTCTACGCAACATTCCTAGAATGTTAATTTCTGTGTAACCTAACACTACGGGATTTTGCAAAAAAATTAAATACACCATTAAAGCTTCTAAATCCTTACCTCATCACTGTTGCTTGCTTCATTAAGTTCCATCATTAAGCTTACTCACTTTTTGAGGTGAGTAAATCAGATTTGAAGTGGGTTTAATCTTTTTTTTTTCAAATCAAATGGAACTCACAATGGAAGGAGCTCCTAAATCTGATGCAACGGTGGACAGTCCATTCCAGTTCCTCTGTATTTTCTCCGGTCAAGCATCCATGAGCTACTCCTCTCTCAAAGCTTCCATGAGCTTGGATTTCTTGGTCGCATGAGGAGTGTCGTGTGGGAGGGAAGAGAAATGTTGCAAGTCTAAAGGGTTTTGGGGGGGGTGGGCTTAGCAATTAGAATTAGGATACATTAGGTATTTATTATTTCAATTTGTCCTAAATAGTCAATTCATTTAAGGGCATTTTTGGAAACTAAAAAAGGGGGGTGGGCTTATAATTGTGTGGTGTGGCAACAACCGCTCTCAAATTCATACCATGTTGGGTATCCTCAAAATTATTATGGCACAACCGATCATCATGGGCTAAGCATCCACAATAATGACAGAATAACGGGAGTCTTTCATAACTAAAATCCACCCACTCACATTCTCAATTCAACGTTGCAATTTTACCTCCCTGCCGCAGTGGTTTTATGAAGAGGAACTATAATCTTCATCCGAACAAAATACCATTGTTCTTCATCCTCTGCTTTTTTATCAACTTCCAGAAGAATCCCAATTCGTTTTCCAACTTCCTGGAGCATAGCTATACTCATACAGTCGAAAGGAACACCCCAAAGTTGAATCCAAAAATCAGCAGTATCAAAAATAACATTTTTGACGTGCAAACCCACCCTCCAAGGTTGAAAAAGTATGATGTTATTTTCAAAAGACCATGGCCCTCCATTCAAGACCTTTGTCAATTGAAATTCATTTTGAAACTTAATATGAAAAATTCCATCACTAACCTCCACCATGGCCAAGCTCTTCTCATGGTTTCCCTGGCAGCTTGCTTATTATAGGATTTCTCCGTAAAATTTTTTGTCAGGATACTAAACTGACAATCAACTAAATCACCTTTGTTTGCCTCATCCACAATCAACAACTCATCCTCCTCCTCTTTGGTGAGGGAAAAGGATGCCAAATCCGTCGCAAGATCATTCGCCAAAATTATTACGAGTATCATTCACTTTCACCAAAAGTGAATTAACTTAGCCGATTTTCATTACTAGTCTCTATGGATCGACACCCGTGCTTACCACTCTCTTCGGATTGAAGTTAAACATAGGGTATATTATAAATGAAATAATATTGACCGTAAATACGGAATTTAACCTCCCGTATTTCCAGCGATCAAATTTTGGTGCCGTTGCCGGGGATTATTAAAATGAAAACGATTGAGTAAATTTATTTTGGTTGTATATATTTATAAAAAAATAAAAAAAAAATATAAAAAATAAAAATAAAAATAAAAACTTCACTATTTCTTTCATTACTACCTCCTTCATGTTGGGATTGAGCTTTCGCTGCATTTCCCGTGAAGGCTTAGCTCCCTCCTCTAGGTAGATACGGCGCATGCAAATGGATGGATCAATACCCTTTAGGTCCGCAACCGCCCAACCTATAGCTTCCTTATGTTTTCCTAATACCTTCATGAGTTGACTCTTTTGTTCCTTACTTTTAACTCAATTTTAGGTGCAACCTCTAAAGACTTTGGCATAGGAGAGCTGGCTATTGGAGGTAATAATTCAACTTTAGGCTTCCAAGGTAGGTTGCCTATGACAGGAACATATTCTTGGACTTGATTAACTTCAGGAAAGAACTCATCTATATCACATTTTTCAGGTTGGACATAATCTAGACAAGTATCTAATGGATCCTCTGCTAAGAAGACAGGTAAAGTTTCAGCAATGACCTCATCAAGGAGGTCAACAACAACATAACAATCCTCAAAGTTATGAGGATGTGTAGCAGCTCTGTAGACTTGGAGTTTAGCTTTTAAGTTTCCAAACAAAACTTCCATTACACCTTCCTTGTAATGCAAGACTGCATTCACAGTTACCAGAAGAGGTCTTCCTAGAATAACAGGGACTTGGGGGATGGAGTTAATTTCAGATTCCATGTCAAGGACTACAAAATCTGCAGGAAATACAAATGACTCAATCCTAACCAAAACATCTGTTAAGATACCCGTGGTGTTTTAGTTGACCTATCTACGAATTGTAAAATGGTAGGTGTAGGTGTAAGCTCTCCAAGTTCCAACTTTTCATACACAGAGTATGAAAGAATATTCACACTAGCTCCAAAGTCAACTAAGGCCCTATCAATATAGTGCGATCCTAGAAAACATAGAATAGTGGGTGTCCCTGGGTCTTTCCTTTTTATCGGAATATGGCACTGAGCTACTGTACTAGCTAGCTCAATAGTGACTGATGATGCATTGGACAAGAGCACTCGCTCTTTTCTTTGCTGAGAACACAACTCTTTGAGAAATTTGGCATAGGATGGAATTTGATTGATAGCATCAAGAAGTGGAATATTAATATGCACTAGTTTAAACACTTCAAGTATGTCCTGTACCGCTGCTCCTTTCTTAGCTCTCCTTATTGGTGCAACAAGAGCGGAAGGAAATGGAGTCTTAGGTATGTACTCTATTACTGGATCTTTACTCACTTTAGATGGAAAATGATCTTTTTTTTTAATTATCTTCCATCCCTTGTTTTCCTATTCCTGACTCTTGGTCTTCCTTCTTATCTTTTTCCCCACTTTTCTCTTGACTTACCTCCTTAGAATTCTCGCTATACTTTTCTCCAGGGGACGAACTATATTTTCCAGGTTTGTCAAAGTTGTCACCCCAACCCGTAGGGATAATTCGTTCTTCAGGTACGGGTGTAAGCTTCTTGGGGTACAACACATAATAGTCAAACTTTCCACTATGTTCACCTAACAAACCTACTTCAGGATCACCTGCCTCATATCTCTTTTTTAACTCCTTTTGACTAATCCCAGTATTTATTGGCTGAACTATTTCCCTAACCCTATTATCTATCACTCGACCACTACGCAGGGTAGTCATAGTCTTAACTTCAACAACATGTTGGGAGTTTTGTTGAGTTGATGAACACTCAGCAACATATGCACCTTTTGGATTGCTAATGGGCTGACTCGGAAGTTTTTCATCCTCGCGATGGCTAAGGTTTGAAGCTAAATGACCAATTTGAGTCTCTAGCTTGGCTATTGACTGTGAATGAGAGTGAAGTAATTGTCTATCAGCCACAAGATTTTTCAAGGCATTTAGAACTTGATCTTCAAAACCTGAACTTCTTTGGGCTTGGGTTTGGTTCTGAAACTGAGGAACAGGAGGTTGATTAACACCCTGACTCTGATTTTTGTAATGAAGATGAGGTGGTCTATATGGTGGAATATTATTTGAGTTACCATTTTGGTAATTCGGCCTTGGTACTTGGGAGTACGACACATTGGAATTTCCATTGAGCTTTTGTGCTTGCTGCCCCCATTGGAGAAACTGATGATTTTTCCAACCAGGATTGAAAGTATTTGAATATGGATCATTCCTAGGGTCTATAAAACTTTAGGAAACATTAATTTGTTGAACAAGATCAAGATATTGCCCAGCCAAAGGACACTCTACAGTCTCATGAGTCATTTCATTACAAATGATACAGATTTCATTAACTTGACGCACTGGATTTTTAGATGATGATCCCTGGGCAGCTATCAACTTATCTAACTTTTTAGACAATTCTTCTACCTGCTGAGCAATAACAGTTGATTGCTGTACCTCATACATTCCACCTTTTTTAGGTGGTGGAGCAGAAGTCTCTCGATTATTTGTTAAATTCATTGATGCCATATGTATTGAATCCTCACTCAACATTTCAAACAATTCCCATGCTTCCTCAGCACTCTTCCTAAGAATTGCACCCCCCACTTGTAGCATTAATTAACTGTTTGTCCCTATCACCAAGTCCTTGAAAGAAGGCCTGGACAATCTGTCATGTGGCGATGTTATGGTGTGGACATAATCTCAAGAGTTCTTTCATTCGTTCCCATGCTTCATAAAAGGACTCACTTTTTTTTTTTTTTGAGCAAAATGAGTAATTACATGACGCATTTGGGTAGTCTTCCCTATTGAATAAAACCTAGCAAGGAATTTCTTTTGAAGCTCCTCCCATGTAGAAATGAGAACTTGGACTCTAAGGAAATTAATCCAATGTTTAGCTTTATCTTTAAGGGAGAAAGTAAATAGAAACATTTTCAAAGCATCTGGTGTGAAACCTTGAATTCGAATGGTATTATAGATTCCCTCAAACTCTGTGAGATGATCATAAGGATTTTCTCTTTCTAGACCATGAAATTTAGGGAGCATTTGGATTGTTGAGTGCTTAATCTCATAGATTAAATTCTCAATGTTGGGAATTCTCATGCAAGAAGGTGGACTGTATGTATTCGGGAGAAAGTGATCCTGCAAAGTCATAGGTGGAATTGGAGTATTTGGAGCAGCCACACCTTCAATCTCACCTATTGGCTCCATCATATTTAACCGTGGTAAAGTCTTAGGGTCAATGGTTGATCTAAGTCTTGCTCGAGCAGCCCTCAAAGTAGCTGCTAACTCAGGGTCATAAGGAGATAATTTCAGCCCTAAAGATCTTCTACCATGCATACAAACCACATAAACACAATAAAATAACAAAAAGAAAAACCCACTAAACTAACCCAACTCCCAAAACAACTACAACTAACTTAACAACAAAAATAAATATTTTTATTTTTATATTTTATTTTTATATTTTATATTTTTTATAAATATATACAACCAAAATAAATTTACTCAATCATTTTCATTTTAATAATCCCTGGCAACGGCGCCAAAATTTGATCGCTGGAAATACGGGGGGTTAAATTCCGTATTTACGGTCAATATTATTTCATTTATAATATACCCTATGTTTAACCTCAATCCGAAGAGAGTGGTAAGCACGGGTGTCGATCCACAGAGACTAGTAATGAAAATCGGCTAAGTCAATTCACTTTTGGTGAAAAGAGACATTTCCCATTGGGTAAATTTGGTTGATTAACTGATTTTTAACGGTAATTGCAAGTCAAACTGCCAAGTACAGCATAATAAATTAAGAATTACTGCTAGAAAAATAAGTCAAATATATAAGGACATAATTGCAAAAGAAATAATAGAAATTGAACTTAATTAGAAATTAAACGGGCAGGAATTGAAATTGCATAATTTTAAATAAAGAAAAATCACGTCTCTCCAAGTGGAGAGAGGGAATATACTCTACTGAAATTTAAAGTACAGAATTGAAAGCATAAATTAATAAACATTCATCCTCGTAATTCCAAGTGGAAAGAGGGGATATTCTACTGAAATTTAAAGTACAAAATTGAAAGCATAAATTAATAAAAAACCTCCTCGTAATTCCAAATGGAAAGAGGGGATATTCTACTGAAATGGAAATTGCGTAATTAAAAGCACAATTAAAAACTAAAAAAAAAAAAAAAAAAAAAAA
>JAESVK010000313.1:221903-245428 GCA_017140935.1 Hamamelis virginiana | reverse complement strand
AAGAATTGATTGGAACATGGTTTTATTTTTGAATAAAGAGGGCATACCCATTTAAGTGCATTAATCCTCTTCCTTTATTAGATAAGATTTTTACGTTGATATTACTCCAAATACCATTTGACATCACAGATAAGATTTCGGATGTTTTTCCTTGGACCGTGATGGAAATCAAAGCTCCAAGTGTTCAAAAATTGATTTGTCACAATACGTGCCAAGGTTGGGGTATCGCATAGAGAATGTATCACAATGCCATGAAGTTTGACTTGATTTTGATGGAATGTTTGACAGCTCAAACTCCTTACGAATTTTCAACATGCCAAAACTCTCCAAGTGCGATATTGGTGTATTCAGGTATGCATGTATCTCAAAACTTCGTTTCCTTGGGAGCACATGCCAGTAACTAATCAAAATGGTGTGACAATGTTCGGTCAATATATCAAACTCAAACCCAGATGAAAGCAACTCTAGTTCTATTTGGGGAATCTTACTCCCGCCTAGAACGAGTCAAGATTGAAACAATAACCTGCTTTTAGTAAATATTGGTTTTTTTAGTCACCACTCAACCCTATTTTTCAAACATGCTGAGTTCAAACTCATGAAGTAAATTACTTTAATGGTTTGATTTGGACTCAGTCTGATGCCAATTAGATTCAGACCAGAATTTAGCGAAAACAAATTTCCAACAATATAATCAATTGGCATCAAAATTTTCTGTATGTTTCCTTTAGTGACAATACTTTGTTGTCTGCAGCTTCTTTCCACAAGATAGGCAAGGAACTTCAGGAGACTATCATCTAGTTGTATCCCTGTGGAAGTGTGGAAGTGCATGCATGCTTCTTTCGGATCTGGGAGATACTAGGGATTGCTTGCTTGCATGCTTGAAGCTGTCGTGTCATTGAGAATCTTCTTATAGTTGAATGCAAGAGCACTGCCGTCTGCGGTGAAAGGAATTTGGGGATCAGATAGAATTTTTAAAGACTAGTTATAGTATTATAGAAGTTGATGATAATATATTATTAATTAATAAAAATCGGAAGATTTAAATCTCCCACTTTTAATTGTTTAATAGTGTAAAAAATATATATTTTACAGAATATGCCATTTAAATTAATAGGTAGTAGAGGATATGAAAGAGGCAGCCTAGTGGCATATGGGAGAGAGGTCTAGGATTTGAGTACATAAAAGTTAATCGATACCCATTTATAAAAGTAGCATGCTCATTTAAGAGTATTAATCTCAAGTTCATAAAAGTTCATCGATTTCCACATCACACCACGACATTTCCACATAGGCTGGCACGTGAGCTCACATGCAATTTCCGTTAATTATGAGTGACGGAGTAATGGTGTGTCTCAAATTGAAACCAAAATTTTTAATTTGGTACTAAATCGAGTATAAATAAAGTTTATGGCCTGGATTCAAAATCGGTATAAAGATCGTGATACTAAAACGGAATTAACCCTAGAAATTACTTTATAATTATTGACATTCCTATAAATATAAATTGAATGATTCTTTCAACATTCCTATTTCATAACTTTGTCATATAACTTGAACAAGAAAACATAAAAAACTCCCTTTATCATATCTGTGCAAATTTACATCAAGAACTTTATCAGCACTACTCCACCTCTTCATATGTTCATTATTCACGTTAATAATAAAGTGACTTAGAACAGCTTAAACCCACCCTGTTGCCTGTTGGCAGCCATTCTCCATGTTTGGCTTTGGAATAGACATTACAAAAACTTGGTTTTCATTAACCATGCTAAAAAGGAAATTTTTTGCATTAACCATGCTAAAAAGGAAATTTTTTGCGCATTAAGCTTTGCCATAATAAATTTTAGGGGTTTTTAGTGAGAAGTCCTTCATTTAAGTCCCATAGCTCATTTAGTCTAACAAAATTTTTCGTATCCCATGAGATCCTCCATTTTTTTAGAAGACTAAATTACCATTTTTTATTCTTTTAATATTTCTTATCTTCAACTTATTTTCCTTATTTAATCCTTTCAATTCTATTAATCAAATTCAATTTTGAATTTGAATTGAATTTTAGTCATCTGTAGATTTGTTTCCATATTAGATTCAAATTCAAATTTGATGGATTGGATCAAACATATATATTCAGTTGCATATGTTCCATGAATGAAATAGATAAAATTTCCAAGAATCAAACATATAAAAAGAGTATGAAAATTTTCACACAGTGTATTTCAATGGAAAACATACATCTTGCAACGTATATAATCAAATTAGAGAAGAAATAAATTATCAAACTCTAGAAATTTATCTATTTGTTGACAGATAAATTTTACGGTCCGATTAACCGATTTCAACAATTCTAATCCAAAATTAAAAAAATTAAAAAAAAAAAATTGGAAATTTTGTGTTAAATAGATAATATGCTAAACTGTTTGATAAAAAAAAAAAAAAAAAATAAAAAATTGTGATTGGAATGTTTATGTCCATATATCCCATTCTAAGAAAAGATAGAGGACATATTACTTCGAGCACATAAAAAACATGTAAAAAGTATTAAAAAAAATATAATTTTTTGACAAAATAATATGAACAAAACAATATCTATTTGAATTTTCACACAAGTCTTCATTGTATATGTCACATGTAAATAGATAAATAAATAAAGCAAGGAAAAAAATATAAACAAAGACATTTGTGAATGGGATAAAAATTGATTAAATATATGTTTCTAGATCCAGTTTCAAAAATAGATGGCTTAAGATGATAAATAAAAATTTATTCAAAGATCCAAAAATTTATAGGTTCTAGGAAAAAAATCAGAAAAAGATTGTGCTTTTTGTTGTAAATACATGCGTGCATATGTAGATGACCACCCCATTCCATAACCTTTTCTCTTTCTATCCCACTCTTAATCGTGTAACTTATGACCTTTTGAATTTGTAACTTATGGCTTTTGGTTTTCCACTCTTTATGAATATTGGCCTATAAATAGAGGTGTCACCATTAGAGAAAGAATGGTAAGAGCTTGGAAAAAGCCATAGAGAAATATTTTGTAACTTGTTAATATTCATAGCGAAGAGCTCGGATTGTTGGTTACCGTGCACGTACGCTAAAAGCTGAACCACGTAATTTCTTGTGTCTCGTGATTGTGTTTTTTTTTCTACCTTTCTTTTATTTATAACACGTTATTAGCACGATCAAGGTACATAATTGTTTTCTTTTTATTTCATATCATTCATATTATATTTGTTTATTTATTTATAAAATTTATAGAGTTCTAAATCAAATGATTAATCCGAACCTGAAGCTCCATGAGTTATCTAAGACCCGCAGTCTTAAGATTTCCAAATTTTATAATATATATGAACCTGAAGATTCATATGATCTAAAATAAAACTCGTAATTTTAATTTTATATAGGGGCCCAAAGTTCCTTAGTTTTAATTTTCTATATGTTTAGTTAGGGACCCAAAGTTCCCTATATCATATATAGCTATATTATAAATTCGGGTATGTAATATGGTTATTTTTTTTTTTCCCTTGTTCAATGCTTAAATTATTAATGTTAAAAATATATTTTTTTTAAAAATGGCTATACAATCAAGCCTGAAGTCTTGACAAGAAATTGAAGGTTTGATGTATGAGTTCTAAACTCGAAGTTCTAATTTTATTAGCCAATTCTTAATTATATTTATTCTTGTTTTCTTAAATTAAATTTTTATATAATTTTATTTGTTTCGTTACAGTTATTGAAAGAAAATGACGAACCTTGCTAAACTTGATTTAAAGGCTCTTGATATTAATGGAGAAAACTATTTATCATGACAATTGGATGCTAGGGATTTGCAATCCAAAAATCTTGGTGATGCTATCAAAGAAGAAAATAAAGTGTCCTTGGAGGACAAAGCCTCCGCACTCATTTTTTTTTTTTTTACGTCATCATATCCATAAAGATTTAAAGAATGGATATTTAACTGAGGAAGATCATTTAAGTCTTTGGATATCCCTGAAGGATAGGTATGACCACCAGAAGATGGTTATTCTACCTAATGCTCAAAGTGAATGGTTGAGTATGAGGTTCCAAGACTATAAGACAGTTTCTGATTATAACTGTGAAAACCCAAAACTTTTTAGCTTTAGTTTATTGATTATTGAAAAAAAAAAAAAAAAAAAAAGAGCTTGAAGTATATCTTTACGCAAAAGGATTTAAATTTGAGGCAGTGCCATTGGATGGAATATATGGAAGATTATGATTTCGAATTAAAGTACCAACCGGGCAAGGCCAATGTGGTTGCCGATGCTTTGAGTAGAAAACTCCATTCAAGAGTTAGCAGTTTGGTGTTGGACAAGTGGTCTATGTGGAATGTCTTAGAGGATTATGAGAATTTTTATATCGGGAATTATTTGCAGGTGTGTTTACGTAATTTTGCTGTTCAACCGGTGTTAAATTCTCGTGTAATTAAAGCCTAAGTCCAAAGTGAAGCTGTCATGAACCTTGTTGCTCAAATTGGCCAAGGACTAGAACTTGAAGGTTGGACAATTTCTAGTGCTGACGAAGGACTTCGGTTTCGCGATAGACTCTTCATTCCAAATGACCAAGTGAGCGCCGAAGTTCTTAGTGAAGCCCATCGATCTTGATTTTCTATTCACCCTAGAGCCATAAAGATGTACCAAGATCTAAAAAGACATTTCTGGTAGAAATGAATGAAGAAGGATGTGGCAAAATTTGTGGCACAGTATTTTATTTGTCAACAGGTTAAAGCTGAGCATAAAAGGCCAACAGAGGAATTACAGTCGTTGCCTATACTGAAATGGAAATGGGAATATATCACCATGGACTTCGTTACTGGGTTGCCTCGAACTGAAAAGAATTTTGATGCAGTTTGGGTAATTGTTGATAGATTGACGAAATCCGCTCACTTCTTGCCAATTAAAGAGTCAGACAGGTTGGAGTATTTGAGCAGGTTGTATGTTGAGGAGATTGTTCGACTTCATGGAGTGCCTCTTACCATAGTTTCTGATAGAGATGCTAGATTCACTGCTCGTTTTTGGAAGGCTTTGAACATAGCCTTAGGCACCCAACTAACTATGAGTACAGCACAACACCCCGAAACTGATGGACAATCAGGGCGCACTATCCAAATTTTAAAAGATATGTTGTGTGCTTGCGCTCTAGATTTTCGCAGAAGTTGGGATAAATATATAAAGTTTGTTGAATTTGCTTACAACAACAGTTTTCAAGCAAGTATTGATATGGCACCCTTTGAAGCTTTTTATGGTCGACCTTGTAAATCACCTATTTGCTGGGCAGAAGTCGGAGAAAAATATGTTGAAAAACCTGGGTTTAGAAAAAATACTTCGAAAAAGATCCAGATTATCAGAGAACGTTTAAGGACCGCTCAAAGCAGGCAAAGGAGTTATGCAAATGTACATCGTAGTGGATTGAAGTTCAATGTAGGGGACTTTGTGTTTCTAAAAGCGTCTCCACGAAAAGGAGTTGTGCGTGTTTTGGAAAAAGGAGTAAACTTGCACCTAGATAGATAGGACCTTTCCAGATTAAGAAAGAAGTTGGTGAAGTGGTGGGTGTATCAATTGGATTTACCCCTAGAGTTGGACAAAGTGCATAATGTCTTTCACGTATCCATGCTTAGAAAATGCCTACTTAATCTATTTCATGCAATTCAGTTACATGCCGATAAGCTAAAGAAAAATTGCACTTATGTGGAACACCCGGTTCAGATTCTTAATAGAAAACAAAGGGTTTTGAGAAACCGAGTAATTCTTCAAGTAAAAGTTCTGTGGAGGAATCATGATGTTAAAGAAGCAACATGGGAATTAGAGTCTAGTATGAAAAAGAAGTATCACATCTTTTTGAAAATTTGATGTTTTAAATTTTGGGGACGAAATTCTTTTAAGGGGGGTAAGATTGTGAAAACCCAAAACTTTTTAGCTTTATTTTATTAATTATTGTAAAACAAATAAAAAATCTTTTATAAGGATACCCCCTATGTCCCTAATCTTTAAAAGTCAACTTTCCCAACCCTTTTGCTTCATTTCGGCCGAGTGAGATGGCAAGAGTGGGAGGGCGAGTTTGGGAGAGAGAGAGAAGAGGAGGGCTTGCCATGGTTCACCGGAGCTCCTTGTCGTCGTCGTCTCGTCGAAAAAAGGTAAGCATGTTTGGTTTCCTTGTTTTCCCTTCATCTTCTTCATTTTTGTTTTCCAAATCCATGTTGCGGGTTTAAGGTTTAAATCTTGGATTTGTGAGGTGTGTTGGTTTTAGGTTAATGCGGATGATGGTTTAGCTTGGTTTGTGTAGGATTTGAAGGTTTAGTAGAGAAATATGGAGTTATTTGGGGTATATACCATGTTTTGGGTTTATGTGGGTTTTATACCTAAAGCTTCATGGTTGGAATTTGAGATTGGTTGTGAAAATAGGGAGTTTTTGTGAGAAGTACAATTGCTGCTCGCGAGTGGGCATTTTGGAGTGACCTCTATCGATAGAGGTGGAACCCCTATTGATAGAGGATGCTCTCTGTTTGCAAGATTTTGGGCCTGCTAGGTGTCTCTATCGATAGAGAGTCTATCGATAGACAGACCTCTATCGATAGAGGGTTTATCGATAGGACCCCTTTCTTTCCTTCCCTTCTCTATTTTATTTGGTTACTTTATATATTTAATTTAGAGCTATGGTAAAGGTTTTGGGATTAAAGCTAGGGCTTTGGGAAATACCGATATTTGGAATGAAGCCTCGTTTGATTTTGTGGTAGTGAAAGTTGATATATGTATACATTCATCTTTTCTTTCAGATATGGGAAGTCCGTGGGAGGACCATTATGCGACCTAGCTTTGCATCAGCATTTAGGCCTATCAGAGACATAGCTATCGAGGTAGGAATATTTATATTATTACTAATTCTGGTAATGGATACTTTAGGGCTGTTGCTCGTGTTATGAAATTAGAGAACTTCGTTTACAAACTATTGATGCATATATCATCCTGTTTATATATGATTGTAATGTGGTCAAAATATGCAAGCATTGTGTTGTAATGTGATGATGCTGTGCCATGATTTATTTATTTTGATCGAATATGTGATAAATGAGAAAGAGTAAGAGAATACTCATCTTTCATGAATATGAAATATACGAAATGGAACTGGTACTGAGAATACTCCGATGCCAATGTGATGGAAATGTGTATTGGATGAGTCATGAGCACATATGCTATTTATGTTATGAAATGTTAGCATATCACATGTGGATACTTGTATAGTTCTTGAACCACATCTGTGTTTGTAAAACTAAATTATAATGACTTATGCATCACTGTTATCATTGTTAGTTAAGAATTATATCTCTATTGAGCATTCAAACGCTCACAGCTATCTTTTATACAGCAGATTCTCAAGATAGTATAGCTAGATCGTTGGAGCTGGGTGTCTTCCCTACTGTGCTAGGCTGGGTGGTCTTTTGGGCACTGATTCTGAGGAATAGGTGGTTGTCTCCATAAACAGTCGAACTTTGGATTTTAGAATGCTTTGTAGTACTTACCTATGTGCCAGGGATGTTGACACTTTATATTATGCATTGATATATTTACGTATTGCACTTGACCAATCTGGGACATATGTATGACACATTATTGCATTTCATGCTTGTTGTATGTATCATTCTTTATGTCCGAGTATGGAAATGTGAATGAGTATATCAGGTTGTATCTCCACTTTGACACATGTCGACCTACCCAGGACGGTCGTCAGTAGCATCAGATTGGGGCATTACAATAACTCTGCTTTATTTAATAGTGTTTCTCGTCTCAAATTGTCTGGTGAAACCAACATATGAAAGTCATTCAGGATATTAGAGCACAAAAGACAATATCGGTAATATCAAGCTTGAGAGACATCAATATCAACAAAACAGAATTCATTTCATCATATGTCAGTAAGTACATGCAGTTCATCACAATTCTGAGCAACATATGAAAATAAATCAAAAGAAAAACAAACCACACCTAAGAAACAGAAAAAAGTAACCTAACTAGCTAATCCTACTAAAAAAATCCTAACTACTCCCCCTTTTTGTCACGAATAACAAAAGGAACACAAAAAGAAACAAGAGCAAATCACTCCATCACTCCTCATCCTCATCCTCATCCTCATCACCACTCGCATCAGTTTCCTCCTCAAACTCAGAATCGGAACCTTCTTCGGTAAGAGGAACCGCAGGGTGACGAAGAACCAGGTCTTCGAATGCGACAGGCAGCTTCAGATGCCACTCAATACTCTGAAGACGGTGATGGATTTGGACCTGAACACCGTTCATCTCAATCTGTTGGTCGGTCAGATATTTAATCGAGTCAAATACCCGACGAAGCTGAGCAGATATCGAATCCATAGTGGCATGTTGGGATTGACGAGCAAATGTAGGCCCAAAATCCTCAGGATCTGGGGTAGCAGTAGTAGTACTCCTAGAGAGCGACTGAGCAATAATAGCTCCCGGAACCGGAGCCAAGCACGAATCAGAGGATAAAACAGGAACAGAATCCTCAAGACACATGTGGGTAACCATAACCCCAAATGGTAATGTAGAAGATCGACTAGTGGACATGACAATCCTCCTCATGCAATCCTAAATCATCTTGGGAAAGTCAATAGACTTCCCACTTTTCATGGCAAACATCAATTGAGCTCGATCATAATGAAAATGAAGGCGATGACCCATATGGACTATTTTCCACTGAACAATCAGATTCAACAGCCTATACTCCTTATGAACAAAACCCTAAACAAATTTGGATTTATAGTTCGAATGATGAACATAGAGCTAATGGATCAGGAAGTCATCAGCAACACCCTTACCAAACGCTAATGGAAAAACAGGACGAGATGGCCTGGAAGTACCCAAATACTTACCAACCCTCCCAGGGGCAATGGTAATAGCGGAACCTCTAAACTGAGAATGAAGGGCACCCTCACCGAAGTCGACAAAGTTCGCATATCGATAAAAACTGCGAACTAACTCAAGGATATAAACTCAATCGGCTCATAGAACTTACTGAAGCGATAGGAATCCAGACACTGTATGATAGCATTATTAGACCCTAGACTGTCATGATCAACCAAGAAATAAGGCAATTCTTCCATGGGTCAATGGGAGCAACCTTAGGTGGATAGGAATGAGGAGAATCACCTAGGTCAGGATTGCGGATGTCCTGATACTGCCCTATGACAGAGCAACTACCACGACGAGGTGTACCACCCTGAGAAGATGAAGCACCCAATGTACGAATGCACTTACGAGTCCCGGAGGAACTCGATCCACCAGCCATAAGCACAACTAAAGCAATAATGGTGAGAAAAACCATCAAGGAGCAACTGCAAACTCGCTAGGGCTAGGTAAAAGAGAGGAGAAAGGGAGGGAAACTAGAGAGTTTTCTATGAGTAGAGAGTAATGAGCAAATGAAAAACCCCCAAAAGAATCCCATATATATATTGCGCGGGAAGTCAAAAGATAGTTATTTAAAAAAAATAAATAAAATTCACGCATTGGATCGATCCTGGCAAAATGCTAAGATCAATCCACCCCTTTCTGTGGCTTGGATCGATCCAGCATTTTTTTTAGGATAGATCTAGCATTTTTCTTAGGATCGATCTAATTCTCTGTTTTTGCCAAAAAAAAAAAAAACACTTATTAAAAAAAATGCATACTAAACTAAAAAATGAGCACATTTGCAACTTTTTGAACAAGAAATAAGTAAGATTGAAGCATTTAAATCACTGTTATAACCAAGAATCATCAGTTAGCTTTATTTGAATGCATTCAAATCAGCATATTTCTAAAAAATGTAACACACTTCAATCTTAAAGGCAAAAACATTTTAGTCATGAGAGTCAAAACAATCAATTTCACTCCTAAAGACGAGTGAGAGCCCTCTAGTAAGCAAGAAAGAGAAATTATATTTTTTGTTATTTCAAATATGCATTAGAGAGAAGATAATTTGACTAAGAGCTCAAAATTAATGAGAACAGTGCTAGTATTTTTTATACAACTTTGAGAAATTGTTTGTCCCTTTTCAAATTCGTAGCACTTTTGTGCTTACACTTTTATGGCAATTTGCATTTTCTCACATATATTTCTTTGAATATATCTTTGCAAAGCCTTGTTTCAATTTTTCTCATGCCTTTTTAAAGTTGTAAGAAAAATTTGAACTATCATTAGGATAGTAATAGTAGCTCATCATCAAATAAGAAGGAAATACTATAGAAACAAGGAGGTGAGATGGTGCAAACATTGGCAAAAGCATGTTTGGGCTTTAAAAGAGGCGAACGATTATAGGTCAACTCATGACTCCAATGATTTATGCTTTATTAAGAAAAAAAGGGAAACAATTAATTGAATTAAGTGAAAGAATTCATGTTAAGCAAGACAACAAATAATCTCTTTTTATACAAAAGTGATTTAGAAAGAATAAAAAAACACTTAATCAATGTTCATCAAGATACAATGCACTCCAAAATCTTTTTGAATTAAAAAAAAAAAAAATTCAAATGCAACCATTACTCTACACTCCCCCTAAAGAAGAAACCTAATAGAAAGAATCAAGAAAAGATCCTATCTAAAGATAGTTTAATGTCTTTTCGGACACAGGGTAGTTTAATGTCGTTTCAGACGCAGGATAGTTTAACGTCGTTTCAAACGCAGGATAGTTTAAAGTCATTTCAGACTAATGAACTCACATCCACTAGAGGGAGTGAGGGGAACCCTTTCTTAGAGAAAGATTGAGATTGAAGAACTGCACATCCTCTTTCCTAATCCAAACAGTCCTAATGTTGGATGGCTTTGAAGCTTCCTTGATTGTAGGAGTTGACTTCCTCTTTCCACTAGAAGTCAAGTCAACTCGTGTCCTAGGGGTCCTAGACACTCTTGGAAAATTTTTACAGTCTCTCCTAAAATGATTAGAAGGAGTGTCTCTATTCCAAGTAAATAAAAATTGCTTCAAATGGAAGCAATGAGGTATTATGTGACCTTTCTTACCATAATGGTGGCAAGTAGGAACAACACTAGAAGAACCAAGATATGCAACACGAGACACACTTCTAGATGCAACCCTAGAGGCCTTCTTGAGACTAGGACAATGAGGCCTAAAGTGACCCAAAACTCCACAAAGAGGACACTTAGGAATAAACCTATTATTGGGGGTTTGGTCAATGCTTCATCAAAGGTTTCTTTACCTTAGAATTGGATGCCTCAACTTCACCTAAAATAGGTTTAGTCTCATAAGAGGTAGATCCTAAACCTTCTCTTCCTACATTCCTCTTAACAGTCCCAAGTAAGATATTAAGTTGCTCGGATATTTTATCTAAGTTGATTTTCAATTCACAAGCATCTTTGACCTCTAATTCAAGTCTAGAGATAGTAGTAACAAACCCACTTTCTCTCTCAACGCTAGACTTGACCTCACCCTCTAATTTATTAACTTCTCAAGAAGGGTGTTTCTCTTTTTCTCAATAGCTACAAGCGTATTAGAGAGAGTGACTCTATGTGTCTTTAATTGACTAACAAGAGCCTCAAAGTCTAAGGCTTCTTGTTTGAGGACTTCCCTTTCTTTTTCTAAGGTCTTAACCTTGATAGCTAAACTTATGTTTTTCTTCTTTAGCTTCATGGTTTCCTCATACAATTCATCGTACACAATTTGAAGGTTTTCATCCTCATTGTGTTCACCTAGGTCCTCACCATCCTCTAAGTCCACACTAGAGTCATCAACCAAGGGAGAAGACTCACCTATATCATCCACAGAAGCAACAAATGCAGAAAAATTGGACTCTTTAACAACATCTTCTAAATTTGTGGTCAAAAGTTGAATTTTAGAATTATTAACCAAGGTTAAACATTCATAGGTTTCTTGTAGAATTTCCCAAGCCTCTTTGGAAGTCTCACAAGATATGATACAATGATAATCGTTTATAGAGACTCCATTTAAAATAGCATTCAAACCTAGGTTATTCCACTAAAATGTATCAAGATCATCCGTACTCCAATTAGAAGTAGGTTTAGTGATAGACAATCCATCCTTCACTATTTAAGGATAATTCAATCCATTCACAACAGTTAGCACTCTTTCATCCAAAGATTTTAAAAATATTCTCATCCTAGTCTTCCAAAAAATGTAATTTAACCCATCAAACAAATGTGGTTTACTTATACATAATCCTTCTTACAAGAGATCCATATCCTCGAATATATAGGATCACACCCAGGCAATTAAACCAAAAAAGCGAACCCGCTCTGATACCAATTGAAAAATCGAGGATTATAAAAGCGATTTTAATTTCCTTGCCTTTAGTTAATGTTTGGTTGACAGTTAATATGCAAATCAAACATCCACATAGAAACACAAAGATTTAAAATGAAAACCCAAACGGGTAAAAAACCTCAAGAGCACCAGAAATCACTATGAACTAAAAGAGATTATAAGCAAAAGGGATATTACCCATAACTCGACGCTTGAATCCACAAGCCCAGCAGAATCCCCTCTTGTACAAGCACCCAATGAAACCACGTTGCCTTCACAGTATCTCCACGAATTGAATCCATGATCCACGCTTCACACACCGAAGTCCATGATGCCAACGGAAGTCTACTGTCCAATTCGAATCCACGAATCAATAACCACTTAATAGGTATGAAGTTGGTATGTCTAAACAATAAGGTTTCTATGCATCAAAAACTGTGCTATGTGATCAATGGCTATGAATGCATATAAATTCTTTGAGAGAACTAAGGTTTCAATATCAATGGTTACAAGAATGGAGTCTCTCAACCAAAACCCTTCGAAATATACCTTATATATGATTAGAGGCCAAGCCTAAGAGTTTCAAACCGTTTAGAACTGAACCACACGATTGAATCTGAAATTTGGCTCGAATTAACGAGTTAGATCGATCCAGGCTTTTGGCTAGGATCGATTCACCCTTTTCTGCTCCTTGGATCGATTCAAGCTACAGGGCTAGATCGATCCACCTTTGCAGTCCACAAATAGGATCGATCCTACATAAATCCTTGGATCGATCCACTTTGTGTTATAGGCTAAAAATGAATATTTTTCAATGCAAAAGGACCTATATGCAACAATGGATCATACCTAGGTATTTTAGGCCAATTTAAACCACCTATGGACAATAGGATAACATAGGTTCTAAGTCAAACTTACTTTCTTAGGTCTTAAACCAACAAATGAAAGTCATTCAGGCTTGAGCGATATGAATTCATCCATTTGAAGCGATTAGTCAATACTATCAAATGATAAACTTACTTTGTTAGATCTCATGCTTGACATTGCAGCTTGAGTTTCAAGGGATTATGAGCTTGAAACCAATCACATAAGAAGGCTTTTGACGTCCGAATTAGTCAATACTATCAAATGATAAACCTAACACATGCCATTTTGAGGATTGTCATTTTGATGAGACAAAATTCCCATCGTTAGGGGGAGATAAGAGAGTTCCAAAAGAATATCTTGTTCATCTTGTTCCTGTAAGAACAATCCATCCCTGAAGAAAGATGTGAATTAACGTGGAATACACCTACTTTGTCACATCTAGATCCACGTACTTCACAATGTGAAACTAAAATACAGAGAATATTGCATTTACAAGAAATTGCAAATAAATTACCCGATACATTTAATGATGCAGTGAAAGTGAGAAAATCACATGTGCAGCTAAATGCACCTGCCTGAATTAATGTCCCTGTAGGTCAAAATTCAAATATGACATTAAATGAATCTGCGGTACGTCAGAAGCATGGCAGACCTATATGTTCAAATGACTCAGCTCCTTAGAAGAAGAGAAATGAGCAATCACACCCTAAAAACACTCAAGATGAGGCTATGCTAAAATCCACTTTCTCTAAAACTCCAGAATAAGTTATTGTCTTGAAAAAAACAAAAGTCCCCAATGAGACTTTGAAAGTCCCTGAAGAGGAAAATGTACCCAATAATGAAGAGATCTCTATAAGTTACTCGTATTCAAAAGAGATGTGAAACAGAAAAGAAATGGTCATCGATGACATATTTACATATGTAGTAGGTACAAAAATATCAAAGGGTGGTGATGATGATACAGAACTATGTAGTATAAATGAATGTCAACAAAGATCAGATTGGCCAAAATGGAAAGATGCCATTAATGCAGAATTAGAGTCTCTTAATAAACATGGTGTATTTGGATCTATATTACCAACTATCAAAGGTATGAACCCTGTAGGTTACAAGTGGGTGTTTTGTGAGAAAACGAAATGAAAATAATGAAATCATCCGTTATAAGGCACGACTTGTGGCACAAGGTTTCCTGTACTTGGGATTGATTATGAGGAAACATACTCCCCTATCATGGATGCAATAACTTTTAAATATCTAATAAGTTTAGCAGTTTCTGAAAATTTAAATATGAGACTCATGGATGTTATAACTGCTTATTTATATGGAGATCTAAACACAGATTTTTGTATGAAAATCCCATAAGGTTTTTCTTTGCCTGAAGCAAAGTCAAAGAGTACATACTCAATTCAATTAAGATGTTCATTGTACCGCTAGAAGCAATTTGGAAGGATGTAGTACAATCGTCTTAGCGAATGTTTGTCTAAGGAAGAATAAAAAAATAATCCTATTTGTCCATGCATTTTTATAAAGAAATCTTTAAAAGGATTTGCAATAGTAACAGTTTATGTAGATGACATAAATTTAATCAAGAGCTCGAGAAAGCTGTTGACTGCTTGAAGAATGAATTTGAAATGAAAGACCTTGGGAAAACAAATTTTCCCACAGCCTGCAGATCGAGAGAAGTACTGGTGGGATATTACTTAATCAGTCTACTTATACTAAGAAAGTATTAAAACATTTTGGTATGGATAAAGCTCATTCACTGAGTACTCCAATGGTTGCCCTGTCTTTAGACATAAAAAAGGATCCATATTGTCCTAAAGAAAAAAATGAAAATGTATTGGGTCCTGAAGTACCATACTCAAGTGCTATTGTTGCTCTATTGTATCTAGCACAAAGAACCAAACCGGATATATCTTTCTCCGTGAATATGCTTGCTAGATATAGCTCAACACCAATGCAAAGACATTGGATTGGTGTCAAGCATATTTTGAGATATGTACGTGGAACTATTGACTTGGGTTTATTTTATTCCTATGACTTTAAAAGTTCTAAACTTGTGGGTTATGTAGATTAAGGATATCTTTCCGATCCTCATAAGGGTCGATCTCAAACAGGTTATGTATTTCTTAATAGTAATGTTGTTGTTTCTTGGCGTTCTACTAAGCAAACATTGGTAGCCAATTCTTCCAACCATTCAGAAATATTGGCATTTTATGAAGCAAGTCAGGAATGTGTTTGGTTGAGATCTCTAATTCAACATATTCGAGGCTCCTGTCAATTATCTTCAATCACAAATGATTTAACTAT
Source organism: Hamamelis virginiana (assembly GCA_017140935.1). Classification (NCBI taxonomy): domain Eukaryota; kingdom Viridiplantae; phylum Streptophyta; class Magnoliopsida; order Saxifragales; family Hamamelidaceae; genus Hamamelis; species Hamamelis virginiana. Next base: position 229,976 of record JAESVK010000313.1, on the reverse strand, counting down.
TATATATGAAGACAATGCAGCTTGTATCGCTCAAATCCAAGGAGGTTATATTAAGGGAGATAGAACCAAACATATTTCATCAAAGTTCTTTTATGCACATGAACTCCAGAAGAGTCATGAGATTGAGGTAAAAAAAATCCAGTCACATGATAATGTTGCGGACCTATTCACTAAAGCTTAGCCAAAGTCAACCTTCCAAGAAATGGTATACAAGCTGCATTGTTATTTATTTTTTTCCCACAATCCAAACTCAAATTAATATATTTATTTAGACAAGTGAAAACCCAAACCCACTACCACACCTTCTAGCAAAAACTCAACCAATGTGATGATCCTCTACAACACTTTGAGAATAAGGAAGAGGCCCTTGCAATTTTCAATGATGATGAGGTAGATGGGATGCCATTGATTAAGGTTTACGACTCTACTGTTTCACTATTCAATAACTTCAAGATTTTGGGTGGTTGCATAGGATGAAAATAATGAAGAATAAGGATATAGCCGTGGATGTACTAACCTACAAGCCGAGACAAGGTTCAAACTCCTAATGTTAATAATATCTTGGGATTTTGTGGCAATTTAGATTATCTAGATTACCAAAAGAAGAAAGAGAAGAGAGAGGACGTTAGGGATATGCAAAAAGGAAACTTCCATATTTTTTTAAAATTAAAATTAATAAAATAAAATGGAAAGATTAAAAAAAGAAAATACGCAATAAATATAAAATGGTATTAGCATAAATTAAAGGGTAAGTTTGTCTTTTGAAAAAATATGTTGACTTACAACAAAAAAAATTAAAAACTGAAGGACCTAATGGGTTATAAAAAAATTATATGGACTACATGGGTTATGGGACTTAAATGAGGGACTTTTAACTAAAAACCCTATATTTATAGGCACTCCAATCAAATCCTAATTAGAAAATAGAAAGAAAATATTAATTTCTGTTTTTATGCTTTATGCTATATTTTAGTGCCTCATAAATTCCCAATATCATCTAGAAACTTTCCTAAATTGAACCTACCTATTATAGTATCCTATAGGGACCCAAAATAGACTATTAAAACCTTAAAACCTATAAAAATCAAGAAAATGAAATCCGAAAATTACAAAATAAAAATAAAATTCTCATGCGATCTGCATCAGTTATGAATCCACCTGTCGTTGGTCAGTACAAATCATTGAATTGGGTTAGATCATAAGGCAAAAGTAGACTCTGCAAAGAGCTTACTTTTGGCCAACCTTATTTGCTTTCTATTTGGCCAAGCATATCATCCCTTTAAAAGGCTGAATTTATATTCTCATACCTTAGCTGACTTCATATGGACCACTTCAAATGGACTAATCCACCTGTCTAAACAAGGCAAAGTACAAATTCAGTATACAGTAAGTCAACTTAACAGAATCTCTCTATCCAAAGGATTCTCCAATATTACTTCTATAAATTAAGGAATTCTTCAATGATTTAAACTTCTCTACAAAAGGAAGTCTCCTCCAGTGTAAATTCTTAAAATCACATAACAAGGATGCTGGCAGAGTTCACCTTTATTTTTAGAGGTCTTTAAAAGAGCATGATGACCATTTTTAATGAATTTTTGACCATATTTTCTTGGAAAATTTATACTTTGCCCCTTTAAACTATTGGCCGTTTTTACATTGCCCTTATAGTTTCGATTGCAACAATTTGCCCACTAAACCATTAGATTGTATTAACTTACTCCCATCTATCAGCTAACCACTTATTTTTTTGACTGAAAACTGATGTTAGACTTTTTTTTTTTTTTTTTTTTTTATGTAGTCCTACATATATTTTTCTCAATATATATTTAATTTTTATGAATTATTTTCTCTATACAGTAAATAAAATTCATAAAAATTTAAAATATTTAAAAAAAAAATCAAGAAACTTCACTGATATACTGATATACCTGTAGACGCATTAACAGTTTAGGATAAATACCTCATAAAAAATAATAATAAGTCTAATATTATCATTTTCCAGTAAAAAAAAAAAAAAAAAAAAAAAATGGTTAACTAATTAATAGAAAGGTACTTTGATACAATGTAATACTTTAGGGGCTAAATTGTTACAATCGAAAATATATGGGAGTAACGTAAAAACGTCCACTAGTTCAGGGAAACAAAGTGTAATTTCTAGTGTTTTCTTTGATAATAAGTTAACTAAAAAATGAGTACGAGTATCTTTAATAGTATAAAAATTTTATACGTACTATATTTCAACTAGAGCAATGCTATATATTGCTACAACGAATCGCTACAAGAAGAAAACAAGGGTAGTTTTGGAAAATCACCAATGGGAATTTTTTAAAAGAGCAATGCTATACATCGCTACAACGAATCATTACAAATATCGCTACGAGAAGAAAATGATGGTAGTTTTGGAAAATCACTCATGGGTGCTTTTAGAAATTCACAATCTTTTTTCTTGTTGCAAAACTTGTAGTGATATATTGTAGTGATGCATAGCATTATTGTGATAACCCAAGTTTTATTTTCTTTTATATGTGTATTTTAATTGCATTTTTGAAAAAAAAAAAAAAAAACTTTTCAAATGACATATGTGTCCCTCCTTTATAAAACCCACTCCCATCCTTTTTCTTTCTTCATTTTCGTGTAAGGGAGAAAAAGACCGAGAGAGACAGAGAGAGAGAGAGAGAGAGAGAGAGGGAGAGAGAGAGGAAGTGACACCAGAGGATTGCCGGAGCTCGCCATTGCTGCCTCGTCGTCGATGGAGGTAAGCTTGACTCTTTTTATCATTCATTCTTCTTCATCTTTTTCTTTTTTTTTTTTCATACTCATTTTATGGGATTTGAAGTTGGATCTTGGGAAGATTTGGTGCTTGATGTTTGGGGAAGTATTGGTGGATGTTTATGTGTTGTGTAGGTGTGAATTTGAGGGTTTGTTGGTGTATTTTAGTATAGGTTTGTTTGGTTAGTGAGAAAATGGGTTTTGTGGGTTTTGGAACGTAAATCTTAGGTGATTTCACGATCAAACCATTTGTGCATTGTAAATTTGGTGGATTTGATGTTCTAGAGGTTGCTTTATGATGGATCTAAGGTTTAGAGTTGAGTTTTTGAGGTTTGGTTGGTGTTTGTAGAGTTTTGGGGTGGCTTGGACACCATTATTGGTCGTATCTAAGATTTCTAGGTGTCCATGACCGATAATGCAGTAGTGCGTTATCGGTAATGCACTTTCTCAGAAGTAGACAACAAGATGTCATTACCGATAATGCACTTGTACTACAGATAGAGAGTCGACCCACTATCGATAATGATAATTTTTCAGCCCAAATCGCTTGTATCTTTTTCATCTAAACTCCGTTTTGAGTGATCTTTATATGCTCTGAAAGCTTATGAAGTCTAGTTTCTAAATATGTGGCCTTGAGGTCAGATTCTTTTAGGAGAGAAAAATATTTTGGAAATACCAAGTTTACCCTTTTGTGTACACTTTGGCTTCTTCAGTGTATATCTCTTTAAATGATGGGTGTTTCGCTATGAAATTCAATGTTGTTAGCCTTGTGGCTTCAATCCAACTTTGTTGTATGATTTTGATGATAACAAACATTGTTCTATGTATATTCAATTGTGCATATAAATACTTTGTTATACACTCATGCTTCATTGTCAAACCATATTGAGTGTTTATTTGGCTAACCATGTTGAGTGATTGACATTATCCTGTAGTTCTTGTATATCCCTTTTAGTATATATATTCATAAGAACGAGATTCAAGTAGCCTTTGAAGAAGGCTCAAGCCATCATGAAGCTTATGCACTACATTGAACCTTATGTGGATATGTATATGTTGTATATTCACTGAGGACTATGAAGAGAGCCATTGCATTGATGCAATCTATTTATTGAAGCTAAAGATGAAGCCTAGCACAAGTCAAGCACAAGTGTTGAAGATCTTTTATGAAGATCTTGCTTTTATTCTTGTGTGAGAGTGCTTAGGATTTATATTGTAAATCTCTCTTTAGGATAAACTATAATTGGCTCAATTGACTATGACTTAAAAACCATAGGTTTTAACTTTGGAAAATCACATTTTGGTCAAAAATTGATTCAAACTCATAGTGGGCTATATGGACTCAAAAGACAAAATGTTTTACACATTGTTTTTGAAATGCTGTTTTTTTGCTTACGAAAACTTCCAACTTCAAATGGTCATAACTCTCTCATCCGGACTCCATTTTCGATGATCTTTATATGCACGGAAAGCTTGAGAAGTCTATTTTTTGAATATGTTACTTTCAGCTCAAGTAAAAATTGGATTTAGTCGACTAACCCATGATATCTAGTCAACTAAGTGCAGGGCAATACCTATTTTTCGGGAAAATAAGCTCCTAGTCGACTAACACTATGTCCTAGTCGACTAAGTACCTTCCTAGTTGACTAATCGTGCCCGAAAAATTTTTCAAATGTATTTTAAACCTTCTAGTCGACTAACCCTTGTGCCTAGTCGACTATTCGACCTGACTGCTCAATAATGGCTAGTTTTGAAAAACTTAAACCGGTCTATTTGATACCCCAACGGCCATATTCTCTTATGTGCTTATTTATACTCATTGTATGAGTCCTAAATCAACTAATGATCATACACAAACATACACAAACTTAGTTTACATCATTTTGTGTGATTTTAGCCATTTGATTCATTATTCTCTCTTGAAGCCAAATTAGTTCACATCTTTGAGAGATATTAGTGAGAGCTTATTGTTTATACATCATTTACTTTTGAGGAGTTTCTCTATCGTATACATTCACAAATTTCATTTGTAATCTTGTGAGACTTCAGGGTTTGTGAAATTCTTGTGGGTGAGAATCATCCACATTGAAAGAAGATTGTGGGTGAGTATCTTCCACCTTTGAAAGAAGACTATTGTAAAGGTTTCTCCACCTTGAAGGAGTGATCCATAGTGGATTGTGGAATCCTCAAGACAGAGATCTTGAAGCGTGGATGTAGACGGAGATCGAACCACGTTAGAACCCTTGTGTTTGAATCTCTTTCACTCTATCTTTTGCTTTACATTTTATACTTGTTATAGTGTTCTATTGAAATTCATACTCATCTTCTTTCATCTCCAATTAAGTTTATTAATTTGATTATCTTCCGCTAAATTTAATTGGACCTAATTTTTAATTGGTAATTATTTTTTAAAAAAAATTTGCAATACTCTATTCACCCCCCCTCTAAAGTATATTTAGGGCCAACAAATGTGTAGTATCTAGATATACTTGGGAATATGTCTTAGAAGTTTAATTTTAAGGCTTTGGGGTTAGCCATTCTTGATGTTTGGGGTTAAAAGGTCAGGCGTGAGTAGCGATGAGACAATGATTTGAAATTATTTTAAAGATTCACTTGCGTCGTGCTTTATTTTGATTTTTTTTTTTTTTTTGTATTATTTGTTTTCCTCAGACTTGGAAGGTTCTTGGGAGGACCACTTGCATTGGATGCATTACGCATTGCATTTGGGAGGCTCATGGAGCCGCAGAGGTTTGGAAACACTATTGCATTAAGGTAGGAATAAGTAACCTTTTATTGTTAATGATGATATATCTGTTTTAGAAACTGCTTTGTGAATCATGTGAACTCTAAACACCTTTTGAACAATATGATGCTTTGCGAACTTGGTTAGTAATATGACCTAAAAGCCTATCTTAGTATTGATTTTAGGACTATTGACATTCATACTTTTCATTTATTAAATAAATAATATGGCAAGTTTATTTATCATTATCCTCATTGTTATATGTTTGAATAATAATTATTCATAGATTAAATGTTGAGAAAATAATTACTAAGAGTTGAGATAAATGAGACTTATATTTCTCAGAACATTAATCTTAAATATTCCTAGTTGTAGGTTTATCAAATGGGTAATGATAAACCAGTAAGACTAGCACATGTTATGTTTGCTCAATGAGAGGAGAGGATACTGAGTCTTAAGTATTTGTGTAAAGACACTAAAGCAAACCTGTGGGTGCTTGTTAGAAAACAAATACACTGAATGTGATCGACATAAAGTTCACTATATGGAGCTTTATTTACCTGTAAAATAGTAACTTACAAGTTATAGTGACATAAGTAATCCTTAGACTTGAGGCATCAGAGTTATAATGTATTTGAGACATTAGGGTTTAATGATACACCTTGCATATCCTACCAAAGGTTCATGTAAATATGGTTGTATCTATTGGTCTTAATGGCACAAGTATGGAGGTAGGTGAATACACAACAAGGAATTCATCACTCTCAAATAAAGAGACAGAATGTCCTATGTAATCATTACTGATATAACTCATAGGAATCTCTGGTCAAAGTGGAGTGACTTTGAAAAAGAGTTTTCAAAGGGCACTTATGTGAGTTGATATCATAGAATAGTTTACATATAATTAAGTTGGTAGTTTGACAGTCGCCCATACTATAATAACTTAATTTGGACATTGTATGTTGGAAAGATCTTATTATGTCTTTACTGATAACTGAATGGTTCACTTTATTATTTCACAGTATTTAGGGTATGTCATGAAATGCTACTAGGTAACACTCATAACTAGAAGAAGCCCGAAGAATATAAATTGATATTTATTCTTCATAAGGGAATTAAAAAGAGTTTTTAATTGAACCCAAGTAGAAAGAGTTTTGCTTAGGGACATGATAATTGTCCAAGCCTACTACTGAATACTGGTGAACCTAAAAGATCACACACCCATAAACTTATATGTGTATATTGGTTTAAAGAAAGAGAATGAAAAATTAAATTTAAAATAAATTTGATACTACATGTATTAAGAGTTAAAACATGGGGCAATTATATAATTATGAGGTAATTAACACAATTAAAATTAGGGTTAGAAACCCTAGGGCTAGCCACTACATGTTCTATTTAAAGAACACTAAGCATGCTACCATATGCTTAAAGTGAGAAAACCCTAGGGGCCGACCTCCTCTCTCTTCTCTCCCTCCTTGTTCAATTTTAAAGGGTTACTTTTTTTTTTTAGAAAGAACGATCAAGGCACATACACAAGCTTGGGGTGGATACTCTTGGATGTCATTCACTTGCGTGGCTCGATTTACTTTACGACTAAAAGGCTCTTAATGTAAGTCCTATAACTATCTCAATACATAGGAAACTTCAGTGATGCATTAAAAGCATGACCTTTGTTAATCTTGCTCCCGCAGGCAAAGCCTTGTTCAGGTAGATTTTAATTTCTGTTCATCATTCGAACAATGGATTTGGAAAATGAAAATAATTCGAAATCAGTTTCAAGCTTTGTATGAGAATTGGAATTCCAATCCATGCAAACACAAAAGCAGTCTTTAGTTTTTCGCTTTTAAATAGTAATCTTAAACATTTTACTTCACATTTCGTTCCCTAGGGTTTGATGGATTGTCTCTGTGTTTGATACTGTAATGTCTGAGATTCTTTTGGATATAAAACTCTATGCTCAGCAACCCAAATGTCCACTGAACATCTACTCTAAAAATCCTTTTTGTTTTTTTCTCCCTCTGTTTGGTTGCTGAGAAAATGGGAAAGAAATAACAAAATTTTTTATCATATGCTTTTGTGACGATAGATAGAATTTTTTATGTCTAAATTTTAGGGGTTTTGTTATGTAAAGGATTATATATATAGAGAACTGCTGTACTCTAATTCTTAACCTAATTTCTTTGCTCTAGCGTTTCAGCAAGTGTTTGTAGAAAATGGAGGCGATTCTGAGAGACATTGTTAAGTTCTTCAATAAGAAGAAAAGAATCAAACAAAAGGGTTTTGTTCAAGAGGCTTGGATGCATTATGGGATCAATGATTTACCAGACTTACCAGATTTTATTGCAAGTTCTTGCTTCCCTGGAGTCCTTCAAGCATGGAACCTTTGAGCTGGTTAAGCATGCCGGACCGCAGCAAGGTAAGCAATCCAGATTGTTGGTAATGTAATTTTTTTTTCCCCTTTAGATTTATAGTTATGCCTCTCAATTTACGTGGAAGTCCTGGTTCTTTGTTTTTTTTTCCTTCCATCTTGTATGGTGAGTTAGGAGATGCTGATTCCC